>OU342746.1:171471133-171566967 GCA_910589775.1 Avena eriantha
TAGTGAGATATTAGAGTGGACTAGATGATCTTTATCTCGTCTAGCGTAGGACCACCAAGACTGATTGAAATATTGCATCAATTCATAATGGTAAAAATCGTTAGCTGTTATTAGTCTTCTCACAAAGCATAAATAAACGATCATCATGTCTCATAATATTTCAACATCCCACACTATTAGTGGTTTGAAACGTCTGTATTCCACTACGATAACCATCCAAGATGGTAAGAAGAATCCCCATCCTCTGCAGCCGCAGATGATCAAATTAAAGCAGTTCATTGTTGTTCATATCAAAACACTTGTCTATATGAAGAGATATCAACAATGCAAGATCCCTTATTCTGCAGCTTTCATTATGGTTAGACCAAATCAACCACTCGTTTTGAAGGCCAATAATTTATTTCCCACCTCAGACTCTCCTGTTATACCTAATCAACTACCCGTTAGGAAAGCCATTACCACTGATGACTCACGTGTGACGAATATTCTATCTGAGAGAGGTTCACAGTTAGTACATAGTTTGGTAACTAGTTTAACAAGAGTAGTGAAAAATGAAAAAAAGGAGTATTAACGTTTATTTCACGAATCTCAATAGAGATGACGGATATAGTCTACTAAGGAATAGTTTGATACATCCGCACAATCTGAACTTAAAATGTTCGCCACTTACGAGATATAATAATATCTCAAATATGCGTGTATATGATTCAGTGAATAATCGACTCCTTTTTAAAGTGCGGGACTTGAATGATCTTTTGTGTTATATCAACCCGGATGAGTTGGTTAATCTATTTTGCCAAGAACACTGTTCAAGGGAATGTAACCCTAAGATGATATCAATTGACAATCAGAATCAATCTTCTTATAGAAAGCATATGATACATGATATTATGCTGCACGCAGAAATAATGCAAAAAGCACAAGAACTCCATTGGAGGAGTTTCCATATTGACTTATTTTATAAGCAAAACATAGCGGAAAAGGTCAAGAAAACACCCAATTTATGGATTGCCAACATATATAAAACATTTTCTTGTTCAAGTAGATTCTAGTTCAGAATAATGGAGCGAAAATCATTGTTTCTAAAAGAATTCTTTCCCATTTGAATTAGGATCCTACATTATTGACTAAGCTATCTAAAGGACGAAGCAAAATAAGACAGAACGACCTTGAAAACCGGGGAGAACCACTTTAGCTGATCTACGAATGGACTGATTCAAGCTTAACCGAGATGCAAACGAATCCCAAACAGGATTCGAAGCCACCTGTGGTAATAGTACCTGCGGGTTCTTTCTTAGGAGCCTAAAAATGCAATAGCCAACTAAAATGTCACATTGGACAATCCATTTGCCAACTGAGACAACTATCATAGGTGCAAAGAAATATACTAGCCATTTGGATTAATAAATAGGACCGGTGGGAACTGAGATATAGGTTTCACTGCTTTTGTACCCATTGATGTGGATGACCCGCAGACCGTATCTCAGATGGATACCCACGTACAGCCTTCAATGAAGAGAGTTTGACCTATTATAGAAAGACGAATCTTGTTCAAGCATGCAATACGAAATACTATGGGTCTTTTTTGGAATAGCCT
Source organism: Avena eriantha (assembly GCA_910589775.1). Lineage (NCBI taxonomy): Eukaryota > Viridiplantae > Streptophyta > Magnoliopsida > Poales > Poaceae > Avena > Avena eriantha. The sequence continues at coordinate 171,472,731 of OU342746.1, forward strand.
GGACAGAAGAAGTAGACTTCAGATCTCCAGGCTCATTATCAATCCTGAAAAGAGAGCGTGAGGAATCTAAAAAAACCCCGTGTTTCTATCAGATCCTATGCTTCATCGGGACAAGCGCATAATACAATACATCCCATCCCGGTAGAGGGGTTTTCTAGCTCAGTGGGCTAATAAAACACGCTAGGATCGGCTTTGAACAGCTCTCATGATGATGAAATTGAACTTCGATTGATTGATGAAAGCTAGAAAGTTTCTAGGGGAAGCTCCTGGCGAGGGGTCTTAATTCGCTGGATGATACAGGTTGAAGTGCTCGAAGTTTTCTAAATATTAATAGTGACTTTACCAGAGGAAACATGAATATGAAACTATTTGATTTGATCAAAGTGTTTTATCAACAAAGGGTATAAAGATAAAAAAGATAATCTAATTACTATGATTTGATCAATAGTAGTGAAATTCGAATTTATAAGATTGGCATAGAAGAAATTTTGGAATGCAAAGCGCTTTGAAACGTCAAAATGCAAAGCATCACAATGTGATATTAGATATCAAAGGGGGTGAATAGAAGGCACCAAATAAATCGTTGTAGTGTAGATGTAGAGACCATTGGTTAGAAATAGTTAGCACTCAATTAGAATGCAGTGAACCATTTAAATTCGTGAAAGTTTTGGGGTTATTCGATATAACCAAAACAACAGCGAGTAAGTCCTTATAGAGTATTCATTGGAAACTTTGAATACGAAATCCATAGCTAAACCAAAAGAGAAGCAAAAGTTGTATTGCTTGGATTTTGGTACATTCTTGAGAAAGTTCACATTCAGTGATATTTCTCAATTATGGGGCATATGGAAAATAGTGTAAAACACGATGAGGATTCAAAACCCTGCATCAGAGTGTTGAGAAGCGCAACGGACAACGTTCCTAAATGATTCTCTTCACAGAAGGAAAAGATCAATGACACTGATCATTGTGTTTTCCCCACTAGTGTTTTTCACTACATGAAGTAGGATTCGAAATGTAATTCATATCTTGTATGGAGACATTTGAGAATCATTTGTCATAATTATTGGAATATGACATACCTACGAACTACTAAGGAAATAATGGTAAACTAAATTATGAGAAATCCTAGAAGCAAACTTCCCTTGAGATTAGAAAGCAATTTGTTGCTGAATCTCACAAGTAAAAGGGGTTACTTGGAATTTTCCCAAATGACTGCAAAGCCATAGTGGAAAAGGGGGTGAATGAAAAAACCACAATTTGTCAAGTTTTGGATAAATTTCAGATGAATTTGATTCATGTGTGCTAAATGTCTAGTGGATTTAAAACTAGTAAAAGTACTAGTGTCTCATAGTAAATCTCTCACCTTGATATTTGATCAAAGTTTTTGAAGTTGTTCAAAATAGTGAGTAGATATGCAATTTGCATAAAATTGAGTGGGAGCTATGAAAGTCTTCCTGGAACAATATGTGATTGACATATTTTTGAGTGGGAGCAATATAAGTCTCAAATTCAAATATATAGTACATATTTTGAGTGGGAGATTATAGGAGTAATTCTTAAGTATGTTAAGAATGAAAGCGCAAATACTTATAAATAATGATTTATAAGATGTAGAAGTTGATAATAAGTATATTATGATATTATGTAGTATTCCTTAAGGGATTCTGAAAAGGGTTTCAGAATAGAAGTTAATTAAGGACCTAGTCCTTAATGACTCAAATTAGGAATAGTATTAAGTTTAACATCAATGGTTGAAAGAAAGAAAAGGATGATCATCATCCATTATGTTGAGACATAGGTTCTGTCTTAGTAAACCATGATGATAACTTAACATAATATGTGATCCAAATAAGGAACGTTTGAAAGTGATTAAGTTCGAATCACAGAATGTTGAGCTAAGTTTGTCCGCAGTGGCTAATAGAGAACTGTAGACATGTTTTCCAAATCCATATAGGATGACATATCCTAAAACATAAAGGTTATGTTATAAGGGAATATGTTGGAAACACCCGTAATACCGATTAGAGTCAAGTATGAAACGAGGTGAACGAAGACATCGAAAGTTGCACAAAGTGCACTAGTGTTTCGATGGCTACATTTATAATAATAGATAAGGGTACCATCTAAAGTGTTCTATAATGTTATGGCGGGGATAGTTCGCTTTTAACATAGAATGATGTGTCCCAGGGCACAATGCCCATGAGAAAGCCCTCGAGGTTGATCTAACGTCACTGTAGGCTCCTGGAATCAGGCCTCGTTCTGTTGCCATAGCGACGATGCATACACACAGATGCTATCATCTGATGATAAAGTATTAATGTCAATTAAGGTGACATTAGTAAGTTGCAAAGGATTTGGGACTGTAAAGTACCGACCTAAGACTCAACCTCTTCCTTGAGCAAGCATGTTCAGGGTACCGGAAATATGGTGCCAATAACTAAGAACAAATGCAGCTAGTGTATTTGTACTCTAGTGTAAGTGGGAGACTGTTGGAAATATGCCCTAGAGACAAATAGTAGTAAGGACTATTATCATATTTCATATAGTTTATGATTAAGTTTTATATCATGCTATAACCGTATTGAGTGGAAACATCAATACACGTGTGATATACAAACAACCAGGGGTTCCCAGTGAAACTCTAGTCAATGGTTCATTGGTCAACAGATGATCATGTTTCCTGATCATGTGGCATTTATGCCAGTTGGAAATGAGGTCATCTCATTCTGAGAATGAGATGATGAACCAATACCCAAGCTAAACATCGTGACCTGATCATGTCACGAAGTTCAAGTTATGATGGTTAGAAATGGATCCTCGTAGACTATTCCTTAGACCGTGAGGCTATATCAATCACTGTCTCCCGAGGGTGCTTAGATAGCATCAAACGCCATCTGGTAATACGGTGGTTATAAAGGTGTGTTCAGGTACTTGGAGGAAACCATAGAGGAAATATATGTCAAGAGCGGGATTTGTCCGTCCATGTGACGGGAAGATACTCAAGGGCCCACTCAAAGAAGTTATATCCAATAGCTGTGCAGCGTGTGATTTGATCACAGGGATATCACTTGTCAGAATGAGCCAAGTAGCGTTGTTCATTAACGATATTGAACACGACATGGTGATGTCATTGATCAGATCTCGGGCAATGCAAGTATCGAGTGACAAAGGGAATAACACACGACTGTCCCGGTTCAAACGACAAAAGATCTTCGTGGAACGCACAGGGGTCACATGGTCATCCAGGTCCCTCTGTTGATCATTGATGCGGGAGTGTCTCGACCATGTCTAGAGTGTTCCCGAACCGTGGGGTATCACGCTTAAGGGATTGATGATGCTTAGAGAGTGTTTATAGGATTGGTGGAATCACCGCAGAAGAGTAGGGAGAAAACCAGAAGGGTTTCGGTAAGTCCGGAGGATGTATGAAGTGGAGGTGGAAGGTGTTCCATAGCCACGGAGTTTGAATAATATGTGAATGAATGTTAAATGTTGATTTAATCATTTATTCATAATTATTTAATAAAGAGAAATTCAATTTTAATGGTCAAAGGCTTAATGGGCCAATTTCTTGAGGGAGAGCCCCATTAGGGGAAAGGAGAGAGGGAGAAGGGGCCAAGGGGTTGGCCGGCTGGGCCTTGCCCCCTGCACGGGGCCCACTAGGGGTCGGCGGCCTCCCCTCCCCCTTCCTCTCCTTTAGTCCCACCCCAGGACTTTGAGGGAGGGTGTACCCTCTCCTCCCCCTATATATAGTGGGGTATTGGGCCAAGATAAATACACCAATAATCAATAAAGATCTCCCCACTTTTGGGAGGACCTCTAATTGATATTTTATCTCTCCCTGTCTCTCTTGTGACCTTGGTCCCAAGTCTGGACTGCGCGAGCGAGAAACATCTTCACCGCAGAGCACCATCGCGCTGCGGGATTCGGATCCGGGAGCTCTACTTCCGCAACTGTTGCTGGATCAGGGAAGCGGGGGTCATCGTCAGGCACCAGACGTGTGTAACTCCCCGCGAGGTGTCGCACTTGAGGCACTCCAGTCGTTGGAGCCAAGGAGCGCAAGGACTTCATCACGACCTTGAGGTCGGCTTCGGCTCGTCTACATCAACCACGCTCTCCGGAGCGTTGACAACGCTTTTCGGTCTTCGAGGGTAAGTTCACGAAAAGCCCCTCCCGTTAATGTATTACTAATAGATAGGTCCTGGCAGCTTCAGGGGTTCAGGGGCGTAGAGTAAAATTTATTGTTTTCATACGCGGAACCCCAACACTTTCTGCTATCCGAAGGATTCTGAGTATGCTCCTCCATGCATCTCTGGCATGTACTTTTACTACCACACTTTGGCTAGCATCTTTCGTCAGTCGCTTGTTCCCCGAGTTGGAGGTACTACAAACTTCCGTGGGTATTTTGCCAACCTCCTGTATTATTGTCATCTTGACAGGCTGAGCAAGATTGATGGCTATAATTTTGTGTACTTTGGCGGGCTGCTTTGGACAGGATGACCCCCACTTTCTGTGTATATGTACAAAAGCTGCTCAACAGGGTTGTGCCTCCTGGTGTGATGGCTGGTGAGCGTGTGGAACAAGAGCAGCTTACTATTTCTCTTCGTGGTCAGTCTCCTGAGGTTCCATCGATGAGGCCCCCCGAGCAGCGCACCAAGGCTGTCCATGATCCTCAGCCTCACTTTGCTACTCGGTCGGGTTCTCATCCTGTTGGAGAGTCCTCCTCCTCACATCCTAGGCCCAAGGGTGGTCCTGCCACTTTGTTCAAGCGGCTGTTTCAGATGTGCCGCTCGTCCTATGATGTGAGCCACAAGGCTCTTGAGATGAGCCAAGATACTCGGCGCAGGCACAGTGAGTTTCTCGTAACCTAGCATGTCACTCCTCCACCAGATGGTCCCGAGATGACTCCAATTCCTTATGTCAACTATGAGATGCCGCCCCTTGATGATGACATGCTCTTCGGCTACTTCCCCAGTCAGTTTCCTCATGGTGGCCCCAGTGCCTCCTCTGCTGCTCGTCGTGGTTATGTTGATGATGATGAGGATGATGAAGAATAGGAGATCCATGAAGACGAAGATGCCCCCGTTCCCCCTCCACCGCCTCCTACGTTCTTCTAGTTGGGTTCCGTTAGCTTTTTGGTGTTTCGATGCCAATGGGGGAGAATAGTAGAGTTCATTTAGGTCTCTACGGGTTCCTTGCCGGGGTTTTTCCGGGGTTTGCCATTTGCACAATGCCCTTTGCCTTATCTTTGCTTCTTATGGCATTGTGCTTACCATTTGCTTTCGTGATTGGAACTATTTGCTTTACTTCCGTATGTTGGACAAGTGTGTGCTATGTGTGTGAACCATGGATATGTATATTGTGCTATGACTATGTGTACCGCTTTCATTTGTCTAGCCTTTCTTGGATGTCCATGCTCTATATCTTGTCATATTATGATTGCTTCCATAAAGACATGTGGGAAGCTCTCTATACTTTATTTAGGTGCACCTTGCATTCAAACGCAAATTCAACCAAGTGCAGACTTTATGGGGGAACTCACATATGTCTCAATGGAATCCCTTGGTATATAGATCTTTATTATATCCTTGTGAACTATAGCTCAGTTTGTCATCGCCAACCAAAAAGGGGGAGAATGAAAGGGTAATTTACCCTACATTGTTTTTGGTTGACAATGACACCGTAGTTAGTGCGGACTAATGCTACCTACCAGTGTCTTGAATAGGTTTTAGTCCACCGGTATGTTGGAAGATCATCGAAGAAACCCCCCATTTCGATAATGAAGAGAAGTGCCGGAGTTTTACCTTTTATATGTTTCTTGAGTATTTAGGAACACCGCACTATTAAGAGGGGTTATCTCGATGATCTTGCTGGGGATGTTTTTCTAAGCCTTATACACATCCTATACACCCACTTGTTCCATCACCAAAGAGAGAGGAGAAAGAAATCTAAGTTTGATAACATCTCTGCCAAACTCGGTTCTCAGGCCGGTTGAACCTGTTCCCAGACCGGACGGTCCGGTACCAGCGCCGGTCAACCGAACCCAAACCAGGATTCTCGGTTTCGTATACCGAGTCTACCCGGGCTCACACATAGTGAGTATCCCGGTTTGGATTCCGGTTGACCGGGCTGTACACCAGGTGGTCCGGTGTGTGGTCCAGTCCAATCGAACTTAAAACCAAGTTTCGCAGAATGTGATCCAAACGGATAGATTTCTCCCTTGAGTATAAATACCTCTTCTTCCAGCTTGAGTAGGTTAGGCATTCAGTTCATATCTCATTCTTGGAGCTCTCTCTCTCTCTCCCCCATTGTTGAAACACAATTTCTTGAGGATCTCCCATTCTACCCAATCAAACTCAAATCCCTTTGGTAGAACGCAAGAGGAGGTCCCGATCTATGTTTCCACCAAGTCAAATTTCATTCCCCCTTGATTTCATCGAGTTAGCTTGTTACTCTTGGGTTTGTGGGAAACCCTAGGCGGCTAGAGTCGCCCGGAGGCATTCGTCTTGTGATTTGCTCCGTGGAAAGTTTGTGAGGGTTTGGAGACTACCTTAAAAGTCTAGCACAAGTAAGTGAGCTATTCCTTCGTGAGATAGGCTTGGAGAAGAAGTTGAGCCTTCGTGGCGTTGGGGAATCCTTCGTGGAACCTCACACCTCTCCAACGTGACGTACCCCCCTTCCCAAAGGTGGTGAACACGGGAATACATCTTCGTCTCCGCGTGCTTGGGTTATTCCTTAACCCCTCTCTTACTTGTGTTGTTTACTTTGTGATAGCCTTCGTGCTTGAAGTATCTTGTATCATCATCTAGGTTGCCTCACCTATTTTGCATTTAGGCACACTTATATTCCGCAAAGCCTAAAACTTGCAAAATATTATAAATAATTTATTAGAAACCTATTCACCCCCCTCTAGGTAAACCATCTTACACTTTCAGTAGTTGTGTTTGTTCTGGTGAAGTTCGGCGTGTGGATGAAGACAATCGATGATGCTCCTGTTCTTCAGCTGCATCGAATGAAGTTGACGGCGTTAGGATCTAGTGACCACAGAGAAGATCCCCGGCCTATGTGCCACAAAGTCATGGTATCGGTGCTTACGATTGCGATGACCCGTTTCATCGGCTCAAAATGCATCGTCGTATGCGAAGGTGCTCACCAAATCTCGGTATGACGGTAGTTCACCTCTTTTTCCGATGCTTCCATGGTGGCGAAGGATGATGGTGTATGATGTTCCGGCAAGGCACAAGTTTCTCCAAGAGTGAAATTGTAGATTTTCTACATGCAGGATACTTTGTGCAAAGTTGCATGACACGGAATTTTGAATTGCACGGAAGTTTGTTACTTTGGTGACCATATGTGTAATCTTTGTAAACAGATTGTCTAATGAAATATAATAACTCCAGCTATATGAAGATGACAAATCGCAACCTATACACCCGGATTAACAACTCTTGAACACACACTACTTCTCTTTGTCGTCACTACAGATCCCCTATAAAACTTGTGGATTTTTATGTTCCCCTCTGTATACCTTTTTTGTAGAATACACCCTAGAAGGTGTATCACATAGCATAGAAGAAGTGCCAAGAGGCCAAGTTTACAACGTTGTTTGACGACCAAGTTGCTGTCCACAAGGGGGGAGGTCCCCACTGAAGCCTACTCTCCCTCTAACAACCATTGTGGTATTGGCGGTCAAACACCTCACCATGGAAGAGTCCTGATGTCTTCCACGACTAGTGTTTTGTTACGATCGATTGGATGATCACATGGGTAGACGACCTCATAGCGTTGAAACCACTTTGTTATGGTGCCACCAAATGCACCAAAAGACGAGCGTGATTGCCATCCTAAGATCTCTCCTGTCACTCTGGCCAGCACTCTTCTCCACCCACCATTCCATCATCGGCGAATCAGCTTCTAGGACCCAATCGGGTTTGGCCCAAAAGGTGACGGTGCGATCCCATGCCTCACGGGAAACCACGCAACCGAACAATAGTTGTTGGAGGGATTATTATAGCTGGTCACAAAGGGGGCAGATCGTCGGGCGTGGGAGTCTTCAACTCGCAAGCCTTTCCAAAGTCCAACATCGATTTGTTGCCACTAGCCAAGCAAAGAAGGGACATCCTTGTGGTGCCCGGGAGTTCTATACCTGATCCATTCCCTCCATGTTGCTATAGAAGAAAAGAAGGATATGTAGGCTAAGCGTGAGGAATAGACCCCATCCTTATCCCATCTCTAAATCATGATGTCATCTTTGTTGTCGACTAGTTGTATCGTCGATATACAGTCCCACACGAGGAACAACTCGCTAAGTGCCTGCACATTGAGGTTAGGCCCACAATCTCTAAGCCACAAACTTTCCCCTAGTCCATCTCTGACAATCTATGACCGCACTAAACGCCTTGGTACCGCAGCTAAAAAGGTTAGAACCGAAGTCTTTGATCCACCGTCCATGCAGCCATCCACCACCCCAAAACAGGGAAATATCCCCTCTGCCTAGCTTGGTGTATGTGGCAACCTCAAATATTGCCATCGCCACTGGTGGAATCTTAATGTTGAGAGATTTCCATGGTTTGGATGTGTATGTCCCCTGAAGCCATGCCCGACAACATCGTAATGTCAGGTTCAAAAGCTCCCCAGTATACCTTAACTAGTACCTTATGGAGAGGATTAATAACCTCATCCCTAGAATGGTGGGAATTATATGGGCAATAGCAAAAGACCATGGATACCTTAAGGTTTTCGGCATAAGGTGTAAGAGGGTCAACTTTGGTCTACTATAGGATTCATGATAGACTACATACATAGGCATGGACGGACCCACCATCCCTCCAACTCAGTCAGCCTCCTAGGTTTGCCGGCGATGTGATGCCTTGATCACATGCTTTTTCTATAAACATCTGTCTAAAAGAATCTTAGTAGGAACTTTTGTCTTGGGTCCACTACTAGAGGCGGAGGTACAACATGGCCAAAATATTCATCTACCATCGGGTTGTACTTTGTAGCTTGCAGGAGATGAGGTCCAGTTGGCGCAGTAAAATTGAAGAGGATGCGGTCGCACGAGATTGATTCCTAAGACAAGGGAGATAGGGAAGGGTTTTTCTTTATAATTTTTTTGATATACAACGTGGTGTTTTTCTAGATGTATATAGTGGTGTCGATATCAGTGGAGATTTTGTGCTCCACTGTTCCTCCCATTTTAAAATTCAAAAATTACATTTCCGAGTTTCAAATAATATAGAAAAAAATATTCCGATGTAGCCAAAGATTTTTTCTAGAAACATGCAAAATATTAATTTGAAATATTTTGTGTACTAAGCTACACAAAAATGACAAATGTGTGGATCTGTGCATGTATTTTTAAAATTCCCAAAATTTATCAGATTTTGCCATTTTTATGTAGCCCATAATACAAAGACTTTGGTGTTGTGATTTCGCATGCTTCTGGGATACAAAGTTAATAACATCCTGAATCATTTTCAGATTTTTTCTAAACTTATACATATGACTTTTTAATTTTTTTTGAAAGCGAAGGAAGCACTCCAGCTCGGGAGCCAAAGACCTTGGTATTCGGAAAAGTACAATCATAACGTTTTGTTAGAGATAGAGTGCAAGTAAAATGCTTCTTTTTAGAAGTCAACCGCTAAAAAAATCCAACAGCCTGCCTGTGCAAGAGTCCATTACTAGTCTCAACACGTTAGGTTTAAAACCCATACATTTCGATAGGCCCGCTAGCAGACAACCTACATGCCGTGGATCATGATGGATTAGGCAACAGCATCCACTCCTCTCAAAAAAAAAAAAGACAACAGCATCCACTATTTCTTATTTACTTTTTTATTTACTTTTTACCGCACGATGGATCGAATCAGAACCTTCTGTTGGCGACAAGGATCGAATCACGCCGTTGGGATATCTTGTCACGAGAATCATATGCAGGAAAGGTAAGCAAAATATCATCTTCCATCAGATGATCAGGCTGGTAAAATTATTTTGGAAACGAGGAAAAGAAGAGGACGTATGTCTTTCTTGTCACGGTAGCTTTTCTCTCGCTAACTCACCTAACTCCCTCTCGTCGTGTCTCTTCCAAGTGGACCTTATATCTCTGACATATATGTGTGTGTGCTCGTATGGTCGTGGTCTCGAGAGCGATCGACAGCCATAACAGAACGATGTACGGCTACTTGTACGACAGAAGATCGAGACGTGGAAAAGGCTCAAGGCTCGTCAGCTACCCGTGTGAATTATATGTGCGCCCTGAAAAAAAGTACTCCAAAACATAAAGAAGTACTCTCTCCGATTTCTAATACAGTATAAAACGTTTTGGTAAACTAATTTAATTTGCTAAAATGTTTTATATTAGTGCACGGAGAACGTAACATTTTGATTGTTTCTTAATTTGCTTATGTACACTGCCGTTAGGTCAGGTGTTTAGTCTTCCATGTGTATCATCATTTATATTTGCAACGTACGATATCTTTTCACTACTCCCTCTGATTCAATAATTGAATTGGATTTGTCTAAGTTTGGATGTAAACATGTCCAGATACATCCGAATCTAGACAAATCCGAATCAATTAATTTGAATTGAAGGGAGTAGATAAAAGGAAAAAACCCAGCACTAGCAACTACTCTTTTCGTTTCAAAATATAAGATGTTTTAGTTTTATGAAAAGACTGTATCTACATCACTTTTAATGGTTAATCTAAGAAAGTGCTCTCTCTGCGTAACGAGAGGGATTCATTTAAATTACAAACTACATGTAGCGACGATGACAATAAAAAAAGGCCTGCATGTTTTCCTCGAGGGCACTTTGCATGCATGGCTGTAGTGAAAGGACAACATATCCTATCGCTTTAATCTGGCTGCGATTTTTTCTTCCTAATGACATCAATCGAGCGATCAATGTCTTTGTTGTGTTTGTTGTGATTAATTTGATCGACTTTTCGCTAAGATGTAAATATCTTGCAAATCATATTACAATGTTTCTGTCTCTTTCCCTTTGGTCAATATGTTCTTTTTTTTACTTGTCACTTTTCCGTTGCTTTACAACTTCAGAAAATAAAACAACAATTTATAAGCAATTAGAACCTCCTTTATGGAATACGGTCACGTCTCATTTTTATGATCAGTTGGTTTTGGTTCTTTCTTTTCACTTTGTTTATTTCCCTTTGCCTCCCAAAAGTTGGCTCCGACCTTTTTGTTCCTTTTCTTCCACATCTCTCTTCACGTGATAGCAAAAATAATATATGCTGATCTTATACTATCTGTATGCATAGATTGCAAAGGATGCACGCAAAATCATCAGATTGACAACTCTAAGTTGTCTTTGAAGATGGATTAGTAATTAATAACATATTAATTAACTACTAAACTTGTTCAGATGGTTGTCTGATGGCATGTATGTGATTTGTTTCTGTCTGGTGGCTGTTGCTACTCGCAAGTGGTTGTTTATGGCTAGTGAGCTCAGATCATTTTACAAGTATTCAAATGATTACATTTGAACGGTTATTCAAATGATTATTAATTGTAAAATTTCTAATCAACAAATATATGGATTAGTCATTTCTTAATTCACAAAGCCTATACCTTCTAGTGTAAAATTAATGCGTTCCGAATAGGCTATGGATGTAACAAGCAACGCTGTTGTTATCACCAATTTTAGGCCGCTTCTTGGCTAAGCGGGAAAGACCTGCTGAAGACTAAAAGAGCGAGATGGACGCATCTGGTTCTAAGCTAGATTGAGGAGGAGCATATGACAAGCTGTCTTAAGGGCAGAAGAAAGGAGGAGAAGCAAGAAAAATCTAGAAGTCGTGTCAAGATTCCAAGCCAAACGAGGTGTTTCTTTACAAGAAGCCTTAATCTGGTTGTCTTGGTGCAAGGCTGATTTCTGCCTGCCTCGCATGCATGGAACAGGTTCACACTTCGTCTTGGTGCTGTTAGCTTTGCGACAAGTAAATAACGAAGAACGAAAATAAAATCACAGCAAGGGGACACAGATTTAACGTGGAAACCCCTCTCCAACAAATAGAGGGGAAAAACTACGGGCGCCAGCCAGCGAAACTTCACTATGATGGGGAGTGTTTACACAACTCCGGGGATTTCAAAGATGCAACTTGTCCCAGCCGGCGGCATACAAGAGGTATATATAGCGGTGGTAACCTAGGTCATCAACGATCCGCATCGGCCCAAGCCTCCGGTGACGGGCCTCGCTCCGCTCCGTCAGAAGTTGCCCTTTACTTTGTAGAATTTGGATCAACATATAACAAACTCCACCTTGAGACAAATTCCTTCTTGTAGCATCAATAGTAATCATCTCCCTGAACAAACAAAGAAAACACTTTCGGCGCCAACAACCACTTGGACTAAGTAGTTATACCAACTAAGTTTGAGCATAGCTCAAATTTAGCAACAGGAACAGGCTTTGTCATCATATCAGCAGGATTACCATGAGTGCTTATCTTGCATACCTTCAGTGTACCTTGTGCAACAACATCACGAACATAATGGTACTTGATACCAATGTGTTTATTCTCTCATGAAACATCTGATCCTTAGTAAGGTAAATAGCACTTTGACTGTCACAGAACAGGTTAATGTAAGAATCATCCTGACAAAGCTCAGTATACAAACCTTTCAACCAAACAGATTCTTTGCAAGCTTCAGCAACAACCATATATTCTGCTTCGGTTGTAGATAGAGCAACAACAGGTTGCAGCGTTGCCTTCCAACTCACGGCACATCCACCTACCGTGAACATATAACCTGTGAGGGACCTCCTCTTATCCAAGTCGGCAGCAAAATCTGAATCCACATAGCCTGCGAGTCCCTCACCAAGTCTTGCCAAACTTCAAGCAAGCATTCGATGTGCCACGGAGGTACCTGAAAATCCACTGAACATCCAATGTACTTTACCAGGATTAGCCATGCAACGACTCACCAAACTCATGACATATGATAAATCAGGGCGAGAACAAACCATAGCATACATCAAGGAACCAACAGCACTACAATAAGGAACTCGAGACATGTACTGACCATCTTCATGAGAACTAGGACATTGCAATGCTGACAATTTAAAGTGAGGAGCAACAGGAGTACTAACTAACTTTGCATCATGCATATTAAAACGTTGAAGAACTTTCTCAACGTAACTTTGCTGACTAAGAAACAACAACCTAGATTTTCTGTCCCGTTTAATTTCCATACCTAGGATTTTCTTAGCAGCACCAAGATCTTTCATCTCAAATTCACTACTTAGGTGTGCCTTCAAAGTAGTGATTTCTTTCATGATCTTGGCAGCAATTAACATATCATCAACATATAACAACAAGTATATAGGTGATCCATCAACAAACTTAATATAAACACAGCTATCAAATTGAGACCTCTTAAAACCTTGTGAGATCATAAATGAATCAAACCTTTTGTACCACTGTCTTGGAGATTGCTTCAAACCATAAAGCGACCTCTTCAATTTGCACACAAAATCCTCTTTTCCAGGAACTATGAACCCTTCAGGTTGGTTCATGTAAATCTCCTCCTCCAGTTCACCATGCAGAAAAGCAGTCTTTACATCTAGCTGCTCAAGCTCAAAATCATGCATAGCAACAATACCAAAGAAAGTACGGATAGAGCTATGCTTCACAACCAGAGAGAAAACATCATTATAGTCAATACCTAGAATCTGGCTAAAACCTTTTGCTACTAACCTTGCCTTAAACCTTGGAGGCTCATTAGGAGACAAACCTTCCTTTCTCTTGTATATCCACTTACAGCGGACGACCTTCTTATGTTTAGGCAAGCACACAACTTCCCATGTATCATTATTATCAAGCGATTGCATCTCTTTTTGCATAGCAGAAACACACTTCTCGCGGTCAACGGATGCAACAGCCTCATTGTATGTAGGAGGTTCAGTATCATGCTCCACCTGTTCAGCACAACTCAAAGCATAATGAGCAAGATTACACTCTTCAATTAAACGACGAGGTGGAACTATGTTACGCCTCGGTCTATCAGCAGCAATAGATTCATGTGGCTACTGTAAAATAGTAGGTGAGTGCTGAACAACATCATCATCAATATTTTCCTCATGAGTATCATCAACGACAACATCAGTATCAATAGTTTTCTGCAGGTGCTCCAGCTGCACACGAACTCCCTCCTCTCCAATAGCAACAGGAGAGGGTTCTGATGGCAAGCTGTCATGATACATAACAGATTCATTGAAAACAACATACCTACTCAACAAAATCTTTGTAGTTTCAGGATTCCATAGTTTATATGCCTTAACTCCTGAAGCATAACCAAGGAATATGCACTTAACAGCTCTAGGCTCTAACTTTCCATTATCAACATGAGCATAAGCAGTGCAACCAAAAACTCTCAACTGTGAATAATCAGTAGGCAAACCTGACCATACCTCAATGGGAGTTTTCTTCTCAAGTCGAATAGAAGGTGACCTGTTGATGAGGTAGCACGCTATGTTGGCTGCTTCAGCCCAGAAACGTCTATACATACCTGCATTGGACAACATACATCGAGCCCTCGAGATGATAGTTCTGTTCATGCGCTCAGCCACGCCATTCTGCTGGGGAGTGTAAGGGATGGTGTGGTGCCTGATCATACCATCATTACTGCAAAACTCCTCAAACTCATTAGAACAGAATTCCATACTATTATCAGTATGTAGTACCTTTACCTTCTTCTTAGTTTGCTTTTCTACCATAACTTTCCACTTCTTAAAAGCATCAAAAATATCAGATTTATGTTTTAGAAAATATGGTCACACTTTTCTTGAGTAGTCATCAATAATAGTAAGCATATAATTAGCACCACCAATAGAAGTCTTACGGGAAGGTCCCCATACATCAGTATGCACATAATCTAATATGCCTTTGGTGGTATGAACGGAAGCATTGAATTTAACTCTTTTATGCTTACCAAACACGCAGTGCTCACAAAACTCAAACTTACCCAAGTTGCAACCATCAATCAGCTCTCTCTTAACCAACTCTGCCATGCCATGTTCGCTCATATGCCCAAGACGCATATGCCACAGATTTGTTTTACCACAATCATCAGAATCATTAGAAGTAACAGCAGCAGCACTACCAGGCAAAGTGCTACCTCTAAGTATGTATAACTTAGCAGAATTCATATCACCTATCATGTGAATAAGAGAACCTTTTGATACCTTTAACAATCTATGCCCTCCGGCGTACTTGTATCCATCAACGTCCACGGTACTCAGGGAAATCATATTTCTGGCCATGCTTGGTATGTGCTTCACCACAGTCAACGTACGTGTCACGCCATCATGTGTCCTGATTTTAACAGATCCAACTCTGACAATATGGCACGGGTTGTCATTCCCCACACGTACAAAATATCCAGTCTGCACAGACTCATATGAGCTGAACCAATCTTTGTTATAGCAAATATGAAACGAACATGCAGTATCAAGTATCCATTCATCATCACGAGAAGCACAAGCAGCAAAAACGGCTAAACATTCACCGTCAGAACTATCACCAGAAACAACAGCAACCTTACCATTACCTTGATCCTTATCTTTCGGTTGGTAAGTACCATTCCTTTTCTCCTTATTCTACAGCTTCCAACAATCATCAATAATATGATTAGATTTCTTACAATACCTGCAGAACTTGTCCTTTTCCTTGGACTTTGAACGACTTCTGCCGTCTTTGCTTTTATCTCGATTGCCATGGTTGTTAAATCTATGCTCGGTCCTGCCACGAACCTGCAGAGCTTTAGCCTTGGAAGACGCCCCATCTCTCTGCAATATAGATTTCATCTTTTCCCTCTCTTTGAGGGCAGCTTGTACTTCATCAAGGGTTATTTTTATCATGGCTCAACAACATTGTATCACAAAAGTGTGTATAAGAACTAGGCAGTGAGCATAAGACTAATAGAGCTAGATCCTCATCATCATATTTTACTTCCATGGATTGCAAATCATAAATAATCTCTCTGAAGAGAGATAAGTGATTCATTACCGATCCACCTTCCTGCAATCTATGCGAGAACAACTTTATCTTCACATGCATCTTACAGGTTAGATCCTTTGACATGCAGATCGATTCCAGTTTGCCCCAAAGGGCAGCAGCAGATTTCTCTGTCAAGACTTCCTGCAAAATATTATTGGACAAATGAAGTTGAATCATAGACAAAGACTTACGGTCTTTTCGCTTCTCTTCGTCAGACCAGCTCTTAGCATCCTTTTCCCCGAATCCATCCAGCGCTTCATCTAGATCTGAAGTTTGGGCGAGAATCGCCCGCATCTTCACCTGCCACAAGCAGAATCTTGTGGAGTAGTCCAGCTGCGGTAGATCAAACTTCAATGACGACATGTCGCAAACCCTAGATTAGAACCTGGAGCTCTGATACCACTTGTTAGCTTTGCGACAAGTACATAACAAAGAATGAAAATAAAATCGCAGCAAGGGGGCACAGATTTAACGTGGAAAACTCTCTCCAACAAAGAGAGGGGAAAAACCACGAGCACTAGCCAGCGAAACATCACTATAATGGGGAGTGTTTACATCACGCCGGGGATTTCAAAGATGCAACTTGTCCCAGCCGGCGGCATACAAGAGGTATATATAGCGGTGGTAACCTAGGTCATCAACGATCCGCAACGACCCAAGCCTCCGGCGACGGGCCTCGCTCCGCTCCGTCAGAAGTTGACCTTTACTTTGTAGAATTTGGATCAACATATAACAAACTCCACCTTGAGAAAAATTCCTTCTTGTAGCATCAATAGTAATCATCTCCCTGAACAAACAAAGAAAACACTTTCGGCGCCAACAACCACTTGGGCTAAGCAGTTATACCAACTAAGCTTGAGCATAGTTCAAACTTAGCAACAGGAACATGCTTTGTCATCATATCCGCAGGATTATCATAAGTGCTTATCTTGCATTCCTTCAGTGTACTTTGTGCAACATCACGAACATAATGGTACTTGATATCAATGTGTTTTGTTCTCTCATGGAACATCTGATCCTTAGTAAGGTAAATAGCACTTTGACTGTCACGGAACAGGTTAATGCAAGAATCATCCAGACAAAGCTCAACATACATACCTTTCAACCAACCAGACTCTTTGCAAGCTTCAGCAACAGCCATATATTCTGTTTCGGTTGTAGATAGAGCAACAACAGGTTGCAGCGTTGCCTTCCAACTCACGGCACATCCACCTACCATGAACACATAACCTGTGAGGGACCTCCTCTTATCCAAGTCGGCAGCAAAATCTGAATCCACATAGCCTGCGAGTCCCTTACCAGTCTTGCCAAACTACAAGCAAGCATTCGATATGCCATGGAGGTACCTGAAAATCCACTGAACAACTTTCCAACGTTCTTTACCAGGATTAGCCATGCAACGACTCACCAAACTCATAGCATATGATAAATCAGGGCGAGAACAAACCATAACATACATCAAGGAACCAATAGCGCTAGAATAAGGAACTCGAGACATGTACTCAACATCTTCATCAGAACTAGGACATTGCAATGCTGACAATTTAAAGTAAGGAGAAATAGGAGTACTAACTAACTTTGCATCATGCATATTAAAACGTTGAAGAACTTTCTCAACGTAACTTTGCTGACTAAGAAACAACAACCTAGATTTTCTGTCCCGTTTAATTTCCATACCTAGGATTTTCTTAGCAGCCCCAAGATCTTTCATCTCAAATTCACTACTTAGGTGTGCCTTCAAATTAGTGATTTCTTTCATGATCTTGGCAGCAATTAACATATCATCAACATATAACAGCAAGTATATAGGTGATCCATCAACAAACTTAATATAAACACATCTATCAAACTGAGACCTCTTAAAACCTTGTGAGATCATAAATGAATCAAACCTTTTGTACCACTGTCTTGGAGATTGCTTCAAACCATAAAGCGAGCTCTTCAATTTGCACACAAAATCCTCTTTTCTAGGAACTATGAACCCTTCAGGTTGGTTCATGTAAATCTCCTCCAGTTCACCATGCAGAAAAACAGTCTTTACATCTAGCTGCTCAAGCTCAAGATCATGCATAGCAACAATACCAAAGAAAGTACGAATAAAGCTATGATTCACAACCGGAGAGAAAACATCATTATAGTCAATACCTGAAATCTGGCTAAAACCTTTTGCTACTAACCTTGCCTTAAACCTTGGAGACTCATTAGGAGACAAACCTTCAGTTCTCTTGTATATCCACTTACAGCGGACGACCTTCTTATGTTTAGGCAAGCACACAATTTCCCATGTGCCATTCTTATCAAGCGATTGCATCTCTTCTTGCATAGCAGAAACCCACTTCTCGCGGTCAACGGATGCAACAGCCTCATTGTATGTAGCAGGTTCAGTATCATGCTCCACCTGTTCAGCACAACTCAAAGCATAATGAGCAAGATTACACTCTTTAATTAAACATAGCTATCGGCCCAAGCCTCCTGTGACGGGCCTCGCTCCGCTCCGTCAGAAGTTGGCCTTTACTTTGTAAAATTTGGATCAACATATAGCAGGTGCAAGGCTGATTTCTCACCACCTTGCAGGAACGAGCCCAAAATCGGCCTTGATGCAAGGCCAATTTCTGACTGCCTTGTATGGAACAAAGCCCAAAATCCACCTTGGTGCAAGGCTTCTAATCTAGCCGAGCCTTGGTGCAAACCTGAATCTAGTTGCCTTAGTAGGCTGAAATCTGATCGCTTTGGCCCAAAGCCTGAGTCTGACAGCCTTTCCCAAAGGCAAAATCTGTCCACCTTGCCAGAAACATTAATCGGGCGGTCTTGCCCAAAGTTAGGCTGATTTTTGCCTAGACCAAAGTTTGGCAAATTTGAGTACGAAGATAAAGAAAGTTTCCCTTGGACACCGAAGGACTCTGATAGAAGGCTAAATGAGAGTTGGCTTATTCCTAAACACATGGCTCATGCGCGAAGACGGAGGCAAGTTTGACTCCAACATGGAAGGATTAAGGCGTCTTCACGCACGAGTCAGCACGGACATTTGGGTCTGGATCCAGTACAAAGCCGGACGAATACTTACCTAGTTTAGAGTTATAGTTAGACTAGGATTCCGCCTTATATACGTGTAGTATTGTTGTTCAAAACTTCTACGGAAAATCCAGTCTCCTCATATATGATGGCCAATTGAAATTAAGAAATCAATCAACAAACATCAATCTATCTACTTTTTAACTTCTCAAACCTTTGTCCCTACTTCTGTTTCTTTGGCGACTTCGCAGGTTTCGTTCGTTGAATCAACAACCGAGCTAAGAGTTGTCATGTCATCTTAGTTCAACCCATAAACGCTAGAATCACCGACGGGGTCCCTCCTGGAAAATTAGGACTTTGCTTCTAAAAAGTACAAGCCGGATTGTCTTGCGTATTGTGATTCCGGCCAGCCTCCTTCGACGTGAATTGCAGCGTAGCACCCCAGCATCAGGGTTGCACGAGGACGTGCCAATGTAAGCCAGAATTTATGCGGTCTAGTCTTAGGCGGAAGATTTCAGATCTGACAGGAGCATTCTGCTAAGTGGCATAGTGCAAACTGCAGAAACAAACTACAAATCACAAGAGTTTTGCTTCACTCCGCAATTTTTACATGATCCTTCGAGAAAATTTGATCTCAAACAGGCATACTAATTTATTTTCAATTGCATCTGGAATATCATTAAAACTTTACAAGCCTTCCTTACAATTTGATTTGCAAGACAGAGCTAAGGAATTGGCGATGAACAGGCGCACATGCTATATAGCTAGCTACAGCAGAAGTACAGCGATATAGCTGTAAGACAAGCGTGTGCGTCCTTTGTTGTCAGCCCAACGCTCAACACAAAATCGATTGCACGTCGATCATCCCCTGAAAATATAGATACATCATATAATTGCTCCGGAAAGCTATTCCACAGGTCAAATGTGTTCGTCCAGTCCCATACATTCCATGCATTATAAACCTTTTCAGACATCGAGCAAGCACTAATTATCCCATAGCTTAATCGTGAGAGAAAGCCTCGAAGCTGAGCACCGGCTCACGTCCTCTGCTACAGATAGTAAAAAAAAACAGTGAACCGATAACGCTAAAAAAACCGGCTCGCCGCTGCTTCCTCTCTCCTTTCTCCTTTCTGACGTTGGGGACGGGCCGCCACGCTAGAAAGAGAAGAGGCGGAGCTGTCCTCCTCGCCGCCACCCCTCCCTCGCTCCCCAGCCCATGCTCCTCCCTGCTCCTGCTCGTCCTCCTCCTACCATGCCATGGCAGAGACGTGGTCTTCCTCTTCCCAGGCCCCCATGTCATTGTCCTTCTCCTCCCGGCCACATCCCCTCTCCACCTCATCCCCTCCATAACCACCTCTTGAATCAGCAAGAGGTCTGCGATCTCCAATGGTCATAGCACGAGGATCCGGCATGGGGATGGCCAGGGGGAGCTAGGACGGGCTGCTTCCATTCTTGGGGTTGGATATGGAGGTGGAGGTTGCGAAGAGGTTGGGGCCCTTCGCTGGCAAGGAAGACGCGCGCAAGCACGATCCGGCGGCGCTCGGGTGCAGGGTTGCCGCCTTCTCTCCAGTGCTTTCACCGGGGCGGGGGTAGGATTTGTTGGTGCCGCCGTTCTTCCTCCTGTTGATTTGGGCTGTTAGGCGGGATTTCTTCTCGGCAGGGCTGTCTTGGCACGGGATCCCGCTGTGATCGGTCTGTCCCTGATGATCGGGGCCCGCTGGCACACAACCCCGCACCTCCACCCTCCCTCTCCGGTGAGTCCCCCTCCCCACTTCCCCTCTCCTACCCTCCTAGGTTTCTCGGTCGCCGCCAGTGTTCACATCCCGTCCTCCGGTCTGGTTCTTTGGATGTTGGGAGAGAAGAGAGAGACCAGAGAGAAGCGGCGTCCACCTCCTGCCCTTCGGCCGGAGCTCCCATGAGCTGGCCACCAAGGCCAATCTCTTAGAGAAGGACGAGCTAGCCTCCTGGTAGTAGATCCGTCCGCAGCTTCAAGCCAAGAATCGGAAGCGTCGTTCTTCTCTGGTTCTTTGCATTTAGGTTTATGAGAAATCCACGTGTATAGCTCTGATTCTCATGTTGCTAAATCTCTTCAATCTTGGGTAAGAAAATATGTACATGAGGTGAATCTCTTTGGGCAATTTTGTTGTTAGCAATCTTCTTTCTTGTGCATTTTGTGAGCTCTAGGCACACCGCTATTCTTTCTATGATTTTGGTAGTCTCCTCCCCTGTGACGATTTATACCTACCATTTAGAGCACATGTTCGTTGTAGATACTGGGTTAAAAAATTTCCTATATGTCTATCTCAGAAATCTAAATGGGCTGTCTTAGTGATTTAGTGAAATTTAGGCAGATTGTTAAAACTGGTGGTTACTGTCTATGTTTGATTGCAGGATAAAGTTGCATTTCAGTTATGGCCTTATCTGTATGAGTTGTTATCTCTATCAATTGTCTTGATTCTGCTTCTTGTACTTCAATCATTTTAGTAGATTAGTGTTAAGCTGACTTCATGAGACATCTTGATTTCAATCAAGTATAGATGTAGACACACATGACAGCCCGGAACACCTTCTTTTGCTCTACCGCCACGCTTAGTTCATGCTAGCCCGCAAGGATTGGATGTAGGCTTGCTGTTTCTATATAACGTGTGTCCTAGTGTCCACTGTGGTGTGGACCTGGCATCTGGTCCTGTAGGAATAAATTTGCAGTTAACTTTTGGATTATGATGCTTATTAGGACCTTGCATGGCATCTGCTCATGTAGAAATAACGCGGCTACACATGGATCACGTACTCAGGAGCCTCTATGGCCACCTCCACCCTGGGATCCGCGGGTGCCTTTTTGTTGAACTCGGTCGCCAACCACGAGGCCCAGGGGAGTTGTGACTAGGTCCATTTTGTGTCCTTTCTGAATTTTCTGCTGGTCTATTCTAGCATAGGTAGTAGTGCTAGATTACTAATGATCGTATACCAAACTGCTCATTTTTGTATAGTATTGCTCCTTTGGTATGTTGTAATATCTAATATCTAGCGGTGATGCGAAATGGTCAGAAGATTAGATGTTACCAACACAAGTGGCAGATGTAGGATCTTAGAGTTATCATGAATATACAACAAGCTAGATTTGAGTTCTGGTTGCATGATCCAACATGTTCCTGATAGGCCAGATGAATAGCATGAAATGGGTCTAGCTGAAATTGAGGATTGTTCAGTACGGCTCATGACCTCTATATTTTTCTATGTAATGTGTTTAAGAGGGAGAGAGAGAGGTTTACATATGCTCATAGTTGTTTAAATCGAGGTGAATCAATCCCCTCCTTAAGTCATTATCTATTTTCCTATTCCAGTTGCAATTTCTGTACTATTTCCAGTGTGCATATGGTTTGTGTTTTTTTCTTCCATCGCTTCCTCATATATATTTTCTTACAAAATTTAGATATGCAGCGCATGAGCTCTAAATTTTTCCATGTAATGTTTTGCAGAGGGAGAGAGAGATTTATGCATGCTCACACCTGTTTAAATCGAGGTGAATAAGTTCCCTTCTTAAGTTATTTTGTATTTTCCTATTCCAGTTGAATTTATGTACCTTTTTCGGTGTGCATATAGTTTGTGTTTCTTTTTTCTTCCATCGCTTGCTCACATATATTTTCATGCAGAAGTTAAATCTACAAGAAGTGCTATCCCTCACATTTTGACTATTCATCCTTGGTTACATAAGTTACATTCATTGGCTCAAGATAACATCAGTGCATATTGGATTTGATTTGGGGATTAGGTTCTGTCTTACCTCAAATGATCATGGATATTTGTTGTTTACAACTTTTTTTGGTAAGCTGTAGTCTAGCCGGGAATATTTGTGCATTTTTTATCTGCATACACTCTTCTTTTTATATCCATGTGATGACAGATAATTGTTTTTACCCAGTGAGCACAAAAGATAATAACCATCCTTTGGAAAAGAGTTTTTAGTGCCTACCTAGTCCAATGCACCCAGTGAGCACAAGTGTACCTATGAGTTTCTCTTGCTCCTTGCTCCTGTCCTAGACTTAATATGTTATCCGATTTACCACCTCATCAATTTACATTTGCATCAGCAAAATTGAGCCCTTACATTAATGCACTCTATTATCAATTTCAGGTTATATAAATAGGTGGAGCTATCCCAAGGCTCCACCAGTTTTGCCAGGACAATACATATGGGTTTGGTTTTGGCAAGCTAACGCACTGAGCTCTTCATCTTTGAGGAAACCAGGTGATCTATTTTGCTAGCCTAGATACCCATGTTAATTGTGCCCATGATGTGCTTTTGGCGCGCTACACCTCCCTTCGTATTAGTTAAACTTTGCCCTTAAACCGATGCACTCTCTTATAAATTTTAGGTTGCATTTGTATTAGAAAAATTGAGCCCTTATATTGTTGCACTCTATTATCAATTCCAGGTTATACAAATAGATCTTCGTAGAAAAAAGGATTGAAGTGGATTTAGTCTGTTCACCCCCCTTTAAACAGCATTACCTATATCTACAGAAAATCTCACAATTTGTCATGACTCAATGGTAATAATATTTTTTAGCTACAAAAGAATTGCAGTTTATGTGTGTGCTGACATGGGAAGGCAATCATTTATCAGGTCATACAGAACATTTTTATGAATATTTCCATAATCTTTTAGAAAGTTGCTTAATAGAATGATTATTATTAGCTCTATGAGCATTTTCTAATCCTATGAAAAAATATTTTCTTTTAAATAGCTAATCTACCAGATCAAGAGATAGCACTTCCCATGTTTTGTGTGATGTTCCATTGATCGACGATCTCATGCCGTATAAAATTATAGTTATGCAAAACTTCTACTGCTTTGCTCACTTTTTACCATAATGCTTACACATATCAAAAATGGATTCATGTATTTATATTCAATAATATTTCTACTGCCTTGGCAACCCAAATAGATAAAGGAAAGTTTATGTTCTGTTCACTTTTTTACCATAGTTCTTAAATAGATCAGAAAGTAATTTTATATGTTTATATTTAATACTATTTCTACTGGTTGTTTGAAGATTCAGACATGGGGCACATAAGTAACGCCGCATGTCTTACAACTAAATTATATGTATCTAGGATGCAGTTTCGGTATCAGAAAGCTGAGGTGAGTTCTAAATATATATTCTACAACCTCTGTTTCCCTAGCTATTGGTGAATTGTTCGTGATCGTTAGATCAAATAGCCCACCTTTTTTAACTAGATTATTAAGGTCACAAAACCACAATGTAATAAAGTAGTGAAAAAAATGGAATCTGTTACCCGATGTTCTTTTCGATGTAGGATTCAGTTTGCAATTTTGGAAGCCCTCCCAGTTCATTCTTTTGAGTTATGGCGAGCAGATTTTGCAGTATTGAGAAGGTAATCATTTAAGGTTTGCTCCTCCTTTTAATTGATTTCGCTGATCTTTCGCACATCTGCCTGATGACTTATTGTTCTTTTTTCATGTCACTTGGTTAGTTAGTTAATAAGCTCAGTAAGCACTCCCACATTTTGTTTCTTTTTGGCGATGGAGTTAATAAGCTCTGATGGAGTTAATAAGCTCTGGTTTTGCTGCTTATGTGTGGTTTACACGGAACTTCTTATGGGAACGGTTGGCAGGTGGATTATCGGTGGTTCATGCTGAAAGCAAGATTTAGTAGCGAGTTAATTTATAAGATTAATCCAATAGACTAAACATAAGTAGGGGAGCCACCGGTACCTGATGCACACCTTTGTCTAATTACTAATTGTGGGATTTGCATTTTTATCCTATTGTGATTGCTCATTTAGCAAGTGGTGCAATTTAATCTATTTTTATTCGTGCCCATTTCTAGGTATGTCTCGAATTGCGGGTTATTTGTTCAATTAGATAGACCATGGTTTTTTATGTTCTTCTGACAAATTTCGCAATATAATGATTCTGGTGCTAAGCATCTGCTGCATTGCTTACCAAAGAGTCAATTTCAGCACCCCGTGCTTGACCATGTACAACTACTATAAGAAATCTGACCATGAGACTTAAGTAATTTCGTCTTTGAGTATCAGAGTGCCTTCCTCTATCAACTAAATAATTTCACGGATTTTGTGTTGATATCTATACTTATTTTGATATATTCACTCTGAAAGATTGTTGAAGAAGACTCGGTTCGTGTTGAATGTTAAGTTAGATGAAGGTGTGGTGCAAGTGATATTAAATTGTCTGACCGTAACTTGAACTGTAGAACTAAGTGAAATGGCATTGAGTTGTCTCTGATAATTCGATGTGTGAATTTAAGTATTGTCGAACATTACTTTTGTCTATTGTAACTGTATCATGTAAAATAGATAATTTTATTCCTCAGCTCTGAACTATGTTATTTGAGAAGTAACATTGTTACTACATGGTAATCTTTTGCTTTGTTTTTTCTCTACTGAATATGTTTGTACATATATCGGTTTTAAACAACACGAGCAGTGGGTTGCCTTTTTCTCTTTTTGGATTACGTGTGTACATATATAGTTCTAAACATCACACCATATATAGGTTGTTTTGTTTTCCTATACTGAACTGTCTATAAATATTAGTTATAAACCCCTAAAAAATCAGTTATAAACAATGGATCAGCCAGAACCATATACATGTAGTTTCAAGAGGTTCTAAATAGCAAATCAGTCGATGCCTCATCCCCTTGGTGCGGCAACCAGTCCATTCACCTAATTGACCTGCTAGATCGCATCGGTCAGACCTCTAGCTCAACATTGGCTAGTCCCAGTGGCGGACCCAAGACTTAATCAAAGTCTGGGCAAAGTGTGAATTTAAAGGGTAATAATACTACTTTTGCCTTTAAGAAACAGTAAATTAGGCTGCTCCAGTCGGCCGGAAGCCCGGGCGAGCGCTAACCGCGCACTGATACACCGCACATGACAAGCCATGTTTATTTTTGCGGTGAACATGACAAGCCATGTGACAACGCCTAACAGGTGGCGTGGCGAAGTGCGCGTGCCCGTCTAGTATATAAGAAGGTCGAGATATTTCATTCAACAATAAGTGTGGATAATTTTTTGTATTCTACGAAAGTATGTAAGTAACAGTTTCGAAGAAAACAGTGCAACCTTTTCCGCACATATTCTTAACTTTGTATAGCATGTTATAGAAGCTTTAAAAAGTTCAGTAGGATTTAAACATATTGGTATGTTGAGCACTATACATGTAAAATTATATTAGGCTAGCCTAGATTGCCAATGGATAATCTAAGGGCATGTGCAATGGTTGATAAGACAATCTTATCTTATACATGATATGATATTAAAATATGATATACAATGGTCTTTTTTTAGTCTTATCTCTAAGGACAGATATTTCTAAATATGTGGTGAGACATATAGTGCTAAGAAATAATCTCTTAGCTAAGAGAAGGCAAAGGTCTGTTTTTGTTTCTCTCTCCTCCAACTCAACAATCATCCTACATGCCATTGCTAAGATAAGATTAAGATAAGAGAATTGTACCTGTCCTAACTAAACACAATCAGTTCGTTAAAAGGTATTTTGCCAGGCATAGAAGGACACTAATGGCCTAGGTAATGTAGTCTAATCAATAACCACTGAGCTAACATCCACAATAATTGACACAACCCGGCGTGTCTTCATGTGCTATTTCTTAATCCTAGTTGTACAAGGACAACACAGCAGGAACATTTTTTTATCTTCGATATTCAATATATCAATGCCTTTTTGATTCACACGATTCAAATACCGCATGAATAGAAGAAATGCAAGGTTCACTCCAATCACTACGGGAGAAACAAGATACGCCGACGGCCACTTTGTACGCCGACGGCAAAAGGTCGGGCATGTCGGCGCAGATGTACGAGCTCGTCAGCAAGGGCACGCGGCCGTCGGCGTAGGATAAATTTCGCCGACGGCTGCCGTCGGCGTAGGAACCCCGTCGACGTATTCGTATAATCTCCTGACGGTGACCGTCGGCCTAAAAGGTGCCGTCGTCGTAAGAGGCAACGTGGCTCTGCTTAACGGCCCACCCGACGGGGCGGGCGACGACGTTAGGCCGTCGGCATAAGGTTTTTATTTCCCACGTTAGGCCGTCGGCCAGGCCGTCGGCATAAGGTTTTTATTTTTCTTTTTTTCCAAAAGTATAAAATGTGATAAAAAATTTCCCACTAAAATTTTAATGTATATGTACTTTTTAAATAAATTGGTGATTCTAAAATAACCACGCGAATGTTCGGCATCCAGCCACACCCGCATAGAATAATGACGCGCACACATCTCGATAATATCTTATTTCAAGTTCTAGACTAATACATCTCGATAATATCACTAATACATCTCGCTCAATCAAACTGGACGTCGATTTCCGGATCCTGAGCCACGGGCGATGAACACCTAAAGAGAAGGAATCATCACAAGAGCATAGCTCGGGTGAGATCCCCGGAGAACCTACCAGGTATTGGAGAACCTGACCTCCAAAATAGCCATATAGCGGCGGACATGCTTATCCTCCTCCCTAGCACGCCACTGTACCACCTGTTCAAGAGTCGGCTCCCTCCGCAACGCTAGAGGACCATGTGACCGCCACCAAAAAAGCTCTCGGTTGGCGACGGGACCCGAATTCCTCACCAAGTTATGGTTCCTGGAAGGTAGAACCTCCTAGTGCCAGCCCGGTGGAACGCAAGCTCGGACATCCCCGTCCCCGATGGAGCCCAGCAGTCCTCCGGCGTTGCCGCCGAGTTGAGGACGAGCACACGGGTTGGGCATCCTAAAGTATGCATTTAATCGAAAGAACAAATTTCTAAGTGTGGGTTCTCCAAAATGCATCTAATTAACAAAAAAAGGGCTTGGAGATTACCTGCGGGCGGCGACGACGGACGGCTTCGGCTGGAGGATACTTTAGACGGGCGGTGGCAGCGGCTGCTTTGGGCAGGAGGAGGAGAAGGCAGTGGAGTGGAATGAGAGAGGAGGGGGTATAGAGGATGGAGATGACGGACATTACCTGCACCAAGTGGGCCCCGCGAAGCCTACGTCGATGGCTCTAACTTCCCGTCGGCCTAGGTGATACGCCGACGGTTTATTGTACGCCGACGGTATGCTCATATACGCCTACAGGGTACTACGCCGATGGCCACCGTCGGCGAAGCCTACGCCGACGGGATTCTGGGGCTACGCCGATGGGGCCCGGCCGTCGGCGCTTACAGCGTTTCCTGTAGTGTGAATGCTATAGGATTCACACTAAAGTTTGTTTGATTTCATCATAGAAAAAAATAAATGATTCCTATAAAGAGGTTTGCGTGGATGCTAGACTTACTATGGAATATAGTGCAGATGTTTTCTTAGGGAAAATCCATTTAGGATTCTACAAATCAAATAACTATTACAGGAAGAAAATCCTAAGGATTTTAATTCTTCAAAACTCCGAGGAAAACCATTTGAATCAAGGAAGCCCTAGATGATTTAGAAAATTTCCTACTTACTAATTTATTCTCTCTTTTTTGCGATCATACTAAAATTTCTTTTATAAATTCACATGTGGCCGGATTTGATGGAATACACCCTAAAATTTTCGTAACATTGCTAATCTATGTTTACTCCAATAAAAACATGATCAACCTTGAATCGACCGACTCAAAGGCCAGATTAATTATAGTACCTCCATTATCTATAAATCATACTCCTTGGAAATAAGTGACTTGCATATGTCTAGATTTGTATGTATCTAGACGCGCTTTAGTGTATAGATACATGTGAATCTAAACTGTTAGAGTATTAGGCATGCACGATAGTTATGGTAGTTTAGATAGAGTTAGGATCTATTTACCTACAATCCTAACTTGACTTGTACTCCAATATAATCCCCTGTACGCCTATATATACTCGCCCATGAGGCTCAACAATATATCCATCATTCCGCCAAACTCATACTCTTTCATGGTATCAGCCTAACCGGACCAAACCCTAGTCGCACGCTTCCGCCGCGCCGCCCCAGGGGATCGATCTTCGTGATCTCCGCCGCCAGCCGCGCAATCCGTCGCAGGGTTCGTCCGCCGATCTGTGATCGGCTGCCCTGGTAAGTCTTTTTCGATCTACTAGCTCGGTTTTTCTCTCCGCCGGTCACTTGGCCGGTATCCTTTTTTGGGTTCATCAATCATAGATTGGATTGAGTCGTCCACCGCCATCGTTATCACCGCCCCTCTACTCCGACCATCGGCGTCGACGATCTACACCGTGTCGGTGCGCCTGCCTCCTCCGTTGCCTGACTCGGTAGGCTGTCGTGGTCTCACAGCAGGTTGCCACGCACCTTAGCCGGCTGCTACGCCTTCCTCGGTAGGCTGTTGTGGCCGTCCCCCTTGGATCGTATTCACCGTCATCGCCTGGGACTTCACCGACAACGCCGCCATCGTCTCCGATCTACGTGTCATCAATTCCATGGCGCATACGGCGCACCACGGTCTGATCAACCAATCTCGCGCCCGTCTAGGCCAAGCACATCCCCGATCACGCACCTACCACCTGTCGTGCTACGGGCTGGCGCTGTGTCGCTCCTTCGGGCAAGCCTCCACGGATCCTCGGCAAGCTGTCACGGCCCCACGATGACTGCCTCGATGCGTCTCAGTCATCCCCCTCGCACTATGCGCATGTGG
This sequence comes from Avena eriantha, assembly GCA_910589775.1. Lineage (NCBI taxonomy): Eukaryota > Viridiplantae > Streptophyta > Magnoliopsida > Poales > Poaceae > Avena > Avena eriantha. Next base: position 171,502,406 of record OU342746.1, read on the forward strand.
ATTCACGTGCAGCTACCTCGACACCAGCATCCCCGACCACGATATCTACCACAGCGACCCCTCACAACGGCTACCCGACCTCGGCACCGCCGCAAGCTCTCGGCTCCCTCGACATCGGCACAAGGGCTGTCACCTCGCCAGAGCATCTCACTAGCTTCCTCTACAATCCAAGATACCGCGACACGAACCGTCCATGACATTGCCGCTCGGACAGCAGGGGGATGATAGCCTACTAGATGCTACTTCGGTTTGTCTCTAGTCTAATCATCCGCGATGTTCCAGTTGTTCACGACGCTAGCACTACGACTGCGGGGGAGTGTTAGAGTATTAGGCATATGATGACCCACAAGTATAGAGGGTGTATCGCGGTATTTTTGAGGGAAGTGAAACCCAATTTATTGATACGACACAAGGGGATCCAAAGAATATTTATAAGCCTTAACAACTGAGTTGTCAATTCAGCTGCACTTGGAAACAATCTTGCTCACAGCAGTTTATCAGTAGCAACAGTTTTGTAGTAGGAATAGTAAAGTAATAGAAGTAGTAAAGTAAAGACAGTAGTAACAATAGAAGTAAACAGTAGGATTCGAGTGCGGTAGGCATAGGGATGGATGGACGGGCGTTGCATGGACAAGACAATTCACATAGCAATCAAAACATAGGGCAATTGCAAATAAATAAGATAAAGCACCCAAGTACTAGATAATCCTAGGCATGTGTACCATATATAGTCATACGTGCTCACAATGAGAACTTACACAACATCTTTTGTCCTGCTAGCCCGTTTGCAGTGGGGCCTCAAGGGAACGACTGGCAATTAAGGTACTCCTTTTAATAGAGCACCGAAGCAAAGCATTAACACTCCGTGAACACATGTGATCCTCACATCAAAGCCATTCACTCCGGTTATCCCTATTTCTGTCACTTCGGGGCCATTGGTTCCGGACAACAACATGTGTATACAACTTGCAGGTAAGACCAAAAACAATACTATCATAATAAATCAATAACATGTTCAGATCTAAAATCATGTCACTCGGGCCCTAGTGACAAGCATTAAGCATAGCAAGTCGCAACAAAGTCAAAAAGTAATAATAGTAGATACTAGGCACCATGCCCTAACAATCTGATGTCATTACATGAACGATCTCATCCAATCCCTACCATCCCCATAGCCAACAGCGGGGGATTACTCACTCATAGATGGGGGAAATATGGATGGTCGATGGAGAAGCGATGGTGATGATGATGGCGATGATCTCCTCCAATTCCCCGTCCCGGCAGGGTGCCAGAACGGAGTTTTTGGTGGTGGCGGCGGAGCGGAACTCCTTCTGGAAAAACCTTGAACCCTCCTGAGTTTTTAGGTCAGAAGGCATTTTATATGCAAAGAGGGAGACCGAGGGGGTGTCTGGGGCGGCCAGACCACCCCCTGGCTCAGCCAGGCCCAGCCCGCGCGGCCAGGTGGTGTTGCCGGGCCCCAACCCCTCTCCGTCTCGTATTCTGGCTCCTGGTGTCCCTCGGTGAAAAACTGACTTTGGCTTTTGTCCCATCCAATTCTGAGAATATTCATTTTCTGACTTTCCTGGAACCAAAAACAGCAGAAAACATGCAGCTGGCACTATGGCTCTTGTTAATAGGTATTCCAAGAAATCATATGAAAAGTACTCCAAAGTGTGGACAAAACATAAGAAAATAGATAAAACCAAGCATGGAACATCAAAAATGATGGATACGTTTGCAACGTATCAACATCCCCAAGCTTAACTCCTGCTCGTCCTCGAGTTGGTAAGTGATAAAAAAAGAATAATTTTTGAGGTGACATGCATCATCATAAACTAGATCAAAGTATTTGTAAAACATTCGAAGCTAGGATTATAGTACTTCAATCATAACATGAAAGAGAAAGTTCTAGCAGTAAGGCAAAGAAACTATGTTGCAACATGAAAAGGTACAAACAAAAGATTCATGAATAATAATGCTTTGCAAGACGTTTGTTTGTTTCATATAAAGAAAACATAGCATAGTAGTATTCAGCTTGTCCTTCATAGAGTAGCAAACATAAATGCATAAGACACCTTCAAAGTTTATAAGAGTGACTAGATACAAATAGTTTAAAACAAGCAATATTAAAGCTATGCATCAATCAACAAGTCTTGGGACAATGCACATAGAACTAAGAATGGTCACTATGCTCTCAAAGTAGGTGCATAAAGATAGAAGGTGGAGACTCAATATATAAGTGGAAGAAAGGCCTTCATAGAAGGAAGTAGGGATTCAAGTCTCATAAAGAGCTTCCAAAAATTATGGTACTTAATAGCTTTCAGCTCTCATTGCCCCTATCATAAGCATCTTAAAGTGATTAAGATTAAAGTGAACAAACTTTGGTGTATATGCTTGATGAAGAATAAGTTAGAAATCTCATGTCCCTTGAACACGAGGGCCGCTCCTCATGCTACTCAAGTTTAGTCATTGGTAAGTTCTTGTCATCGTAAGTACATGTGTATCATAGAGAACCGCCAACGGGGTACCCCTTGCCGGATGATATGGAAGAATCCCCATATCAAAATGACAAGGCAAGCAGACAACGAGCATCTCAGCAATCTTCTTATTTACCATGGGAATATGGTGCTTTTTTCTCTTTTTCCTCTTTTCATATATCTCTTTTTTTCTCCTTTTCTTTTTTTTCTCAATATAGGACTCTTTTTTTATAAGAAGAATGCTTCATAGACAGCTCATTATGGTTACGCTGCAGGTTTCCACCATGTCAGCATGGATTAGACCAGCGGCCCAGGCATTTCTCTAACACATATACATAACTCCATGGACTTACAAGCTCCCCTTTCATTTCACACCGATGACCTCCATAGACAAAAGAGCATGATATCAACTAGGTACAAAGTACAAGTGCAATGTTGAAAGCGTTTCCCATGACAACATGGTTCTGGTAATCCCCAACAAATAAGTGCAAGCATATACAACATAGACGACACAATGGTTCAAATTTATTAAGGGCAAGAAAAGTAAAGTGTGCCATCAAGTTCGCGAGAGCTTTAATCACTAGTTTTCTCATAACAAGTTTAATTCGAAAGGTAGATAAAACATGAATATACTTGGAATAGCATATGCTAGTAGGTAGGTATGGTGGACTCTTTGTAATAACTTGGTTTAAGGAGTTGGATGCAGGAGTGGAACTCATACTTGGTTGTGGAGGCTAGCAAAACACTGGGAGCGACAAACTAAGAGAGCAATAATGGCCATAATCATGCAGAGCGACAAAACATCATTGATCAAAACAAAAAGTGATACTACAAGTTGAAAACTAAAGGATCATAAAGGCTTATGGTGACTTGGGATAGTCATAACATGGTGTGAGAATGTGTCGAGTCAACCCAAATAAAGCATCAAAGGAGAATACCATAATACTATGCTTTAATATGCTAAAACAACGCATGATTCATCCAAGGCACATTAAGAAATCTCAATTGTTTATAACAAGTCATGCTACAACAAAGAATACTAAGCATAAAGCCAAAAAAATATCAAGCATGGCATGACAAAGCATAGGACACAGTCAAAAACAAGCTCTCTTTACCACTTAAGCATGAACTTTCCTACTATTTTCCAAACCAAACCAAACTATTTGAAAACCAATGTATGAAAGAGGGGGTCCAACCAATTTATTCAGAAAACTAAGAAAATAAAGCAAACAAAAAACCAAAACAAAAACGAAAAAGAAGACGCTCCAAGAACAACACAACTTTGCATGAAACAATAAAAATGAAGCGTTTGGAAGAAACCTGGGATTTTTATTGATGAAGAGGGGGGTGCCTTGGGCATCCACAAGCTTTCACGCTTGTACTTCTTGGATATTTCTTGGGGTGACACGCATGGCATCCCCAAGCTTGAGATTTAGTCCATCCTTCATCTCATTACTCATTCCTTCCATACACCTTAAATTTTTTCTTCATACAAAACTTCACACAATCTTTATTAGCAACATTAGTGCACTCAAGATAATAAGTCTTTGGGTTCAGTTTCAACACCAATAAAACTTTCATTAAAACACTAACTACTGTGGCACTTCCCTCAAAAATCTCAATTCCCCAAAAGAACTCAAAAAGGAACCAACAAGAAGCAAATGCAGAAAATGGCAGAAATCTGTCAAAACAGACCAACAGGTAAATACAAATTTTTTCGAAGACCTTCTGTTGCTCAAATAAAAACGTGTTTAACTAACGAAAGTTAGATAACAACCGGGGGCAGAAGCACACAAATTCACGCCTCAAAAAGATGCATAGAGATTTTACACGAATTTTTACGGTGAAGCGCAGAAATCTGTTTCGGGACATCAACTTTCCCAATCATTACTTCTCTCTCATTAGAGGTTACTCTTGGCACAAAAAGAAAATAGAAAGGATAAGGAGAGGTTATTACTGAAGTAATAACTTCCAGGACTCATCTAAAAAAATTGGGTTATCTCCCAATAAGTACTTTTCTTTAACGCCTTTAATTTAGGCATGATAGTTTGGGAGGATGCTCACATAAGAAATATGAATCGAAGTAAAAGAGTGCATCAAGAAGAAAATTCAAAACACATTTAAGTCTAACCCACTTCCTATGCATAGGAATCATGTATGCAAATAAATTCGCAAAGAACAAAGTGACAGGCATAGAAAGATAAAACAAGAGTAACTTCAAAACTTTCAGCACATGGAGAGGTGTTTCAATACCATGAAAACTTCTACAACCATATTTTCCTCTCTCATAATAATTTTCAGTAGCCTCATGAATAAACTCAACAATATAACTATCACACAAAGCATGCTTTTCATGTTCTACAAAAACATAATTTTTATCAAGCTCAAAAATAGTGGGATTAAAACCTTCAAACCCACTTTTAACAATTCTATAACACGATGACTGATCATTCAATATAGGACCATCGTCTAGAGCTTTATCATAAACAATTTCTAAGAAAAACCCTTTAGTACCATGCATCTCGAAGTTAGGCACAAATAAAGGATTATCACAGATAACACGAGCATAACATTCATCCTTCTTTGGTAAGCATGAGGGACAATCAAATAATGTAAGGGATAAAGAGTTACTCTCATTAGAAGGTAGGAATGGGTAGCTAATCCATTCTTCCTCCTTTTGTTCATCACTCTCCTCCTCTTTTTCATCTAATGAGCTTTCAGGTTCATTAATTTCTTCTTCCATAAGATCCTGCAAGGCATTAGTCTCATCTATTTGTGGAAAGCATCTATTAATATATTCAAGAATATAGCCATTTTCTTCCTTGTAATTATCAAAGAAAAATTTAAGTATATCATAAACCTCATATTTATAAGGTGAATCATCAATATTTTCAAGCAAACTAGCAAGTTCAAATGCACCCTTCCAAGCAATAAATTCTTCAATTTGTTCCACATCATAAAAGTCATAATTTCCTTTAACATAAGAAGATATGGTAACATTATCATTATACTCACATTGAAAAGGGAGGTGTTTATACTTCTTACAGCAACAAGATTAATCAAAGCAATAAGTAACATTATAAGTAGAGCACACGTTTTTAGCAATGGTATATAATTTATCAATTTTTTCACATAAGTGTTTCCCTTTTTGTGACAAGCGGTGTTCCTAATAATATTTTTGATCTTCCGTGAACCCACCTTGCCAATAAGATTCAGTTTCAAAGAAAATAACCATTGATAGAAAGCATGATAAAGCAAGACAATAATAGACCAACGAAAATAACAACTAGAGTAGGAACTATTTTTTTGTATTTTTGATAAAGAAACAAGCAAACAAGGCAGAAATAAACTAACCTTGAACAATAGTGATTCCAAGTGGAATTGATAAATAAAGCTATGTTCCCCGGCAATGGCGCCAAAAAATAGTCTTGATAACCCACAAGTATAGGGGGTGTATCGCAGTATTTTCGAGGGAAGTGAAACCCAATTTATTGATTCGACACAAGGGGAGCCAAAGAATATTTATAAGCCTTAACAACTGAGTTGTCAATTCAGCTGCACCTGGAAACAATCTTGCTCACAACAGTTTATCAGTAGCAACAGTTTTGTAGTAGGAATAGTAAGTAACAACAGTAGTAAAGTAAATACAGTAGTAACAATAGTAGTAAACAGTAGGATTCGAGTGCGGTAGGCATAGGGATGGATGGCCGGCGTTGCATGGACAAGATAATTTACATAGCAATCAGAACATAGGGCAATTGCAGATAAATAAGATAAAGCACCAAAGTACTAGATAATCCTAGGCATGTGTTCCATATATAGTCATACGTGCTCGCAATGAGAACTTGCACAACATCTTTTGTCCCGCCAGCCCGTTTGCAGCGGGGCCTCAAGGAAACTATTGGAAATTAAGGTACTCCTTTTAATAGAGCACTGGAGCAAAGCATTAACACTCCGTGAACACATGTGATCCTTGCATCAAAGTCATTCCCTCCGGTTATCCTGATTTCTGTCACGTCGGGGCCATTTGTTCCGGACAACAACGTGTGTATACAACTTGCAGGTAAGACCAAAAAAAATACTATCATAATGAATTAATAACATGTTCTGATCTAAAATCATGGCACTCGGGCCCTAGTGACAAGCATTAAGCATAACAAGCTGCAACAAAGTCAAAAAGTACTAATAGTAGATACTAGGCATCATGTCCTAACAATCTGATGCCATTACATGAATGATCTCATCCAATCCCTACCATCCCATAGCCAGCAACGGGGGATTACTCACTCATAGATGGGGAAAACATGGATAGTCGATGGAGAAGCGATGGTGATGATGACAGCGATGCTCTCCTCCAATTCTCCGTCCCGACAGGGTGCCAGAACGGAGAGTCTGGTGCTGTTTCATGGAATCTGGTGGTGGCAGCAGAACGGAACTCCTTCTGAAAAACGTCCCCCCCCCCGAGTTTTTAGGTCAGAAGGCATCTTATAGGCGAAGAGGGAGACCGAGGGATGTCTGGGGCGGCCAGACCACCCCCTGGTACGGCCAGGCCTAGCCCGCGTGGCCAGGTGGTGTGGCTGGGCCCCAGCCCCTCTCCATCTTGTATTCTGGCTCTTGGTGTCCCTTGGTGAAAAACTGAGTTTGGCTTTTGTCGCGTCTAATTTCGAGAATATTCATTTTCTAACTTTTCTGGAACCAAAAACAGAAGAAAACAGGCAGCTGGCACTGTGGCTCTTGTTAATAGGTTAGTCCAAGAAATCATATGAAAAGTACTCCAAAGTGTGGACAAAACATAAGAAAGTAGATAAAACCAAGCATGGAACATCAAAAATTATGGATACGTTTGCAACATATCAGCATATACGGTTATTATGATAGTTTAGATAGAGTTAGGATCTGTTTACGTACAATCCTAACTTGACTTTTACTCCCAGATAATTTCATGTACTCCTATATATACTCGTCCATGAGGATTAATAATATATCCATTATATTCTGCCAAACTCATACTCTTTCATAAACAAATCTAAGTCACTTATTTATAGGCCAGGGGAATAGTAATAAACCTTTGTCACACGATCGTGGCATAGACCCTGGCAGCCCAACGGGCCACTTAGCACAAAAGTGCTAGCTATAGCTTATCGAAAACAATAGATGAGCAAATCAACTCGGGCTTGCAAATGACCCCTCGAAATAGACTTTCGTCCTGCTATATAAATATAGCAACCACATGATACAACTTCTGGGCAGCAGCACAAAGCAGCCCAAAAACAAAAGGAGCAAAATAAAAAATAAAATAATGCCAACAACGACAGTTTGACTAAGCGAAGATGACCCGCAACCGCTGCGTCCTCCGGAATTGTCCCACCAAGGTCCTAGCAGTCTGAACCGCCGTGTACCAAGCAACACCTTCAAGAAGGAATGCGACGATGATGACGATGACGTTGTTGCCCGGACTAGTACTAGTGTTTCCCCCGGTACTCGTAGGGGAGTGGGGAAGGGGTACACCCGATGCCCTTTAGAAAGGAAGGATGGCACCCGCACGTGTCACCGTGTCGGTGCAGGCCGAGCCGGCAGGGATTTCGCCATACCCCCAAAAAACACAACCCCGGCCGCTCTGAAATCCTCCATCCAACTTGCCGCCACCACCACTACTAGGAAAATACTTATAAGTGGCGCACCTATTTTGCATTTCTATGACGCATATGGGATGCGCCACTATTATGTCGCCACTGGTATATATTTATGTGGAGCATATTGATATGCGCCACAGAAATTTCAAAATATCTGTGGCGCATATTACCAATATGAGCCACATATTTTTTTTCCAATTTTCAAAGAAAAGGCAGGCCAGATCTAAAATTCCTGTGGCGCATATTGCCAATATGTGCCACATAATTTTTTTCAGATTTCAAAAAAGGCGGGCCAGATCTAAATCTAGCACCACCGCGGACGGAAGCTGCCGAGGAGGAGGAGGTAGAATTCGCCAGAATTTTGTCAGAGGCCGTGTCCATGGATGGAAGTGGGGGTCACCAAAGGAGGGTGGAGCAGGGGGTTGCCGAAGATGGTGGATGAGGAGGCCGCCGAGGAGGAGGTAGGGAGGTGGTCGCCGGAGATGGTGGATGAGGAGGTCGCCGGAGGAGGAGGTAGGGAGGTGGTTGCTGGTGGAGAAGATGGGAAGGAGGTCGCCGGTGGAGAGGAGAAGGAGGTCGCCGTAGAAGGAGGTCATCGGAGGAGGACGGCATGGTCGGAGGTGAAGGAGGAGGAGTAGGTTATGAACGGAGGTGGAGGAGAAGGAGGATGGAGGAGAAGTGTGGAGGAGAGGAGGATGGAGGAGAAGGCGATGAGAGGTGGAGGGAGGAGAAGGAGAGGGAGGAGAAGAGGAGGAGTAAGGATAAAAGAAGAGGAGAAGGGGAGCCGACGGGATTCAAAATTTGAATCCCGCCCAAACATTCTGTGGCGCATATTGGAGATATGCGTCACATAATTCTCTCCCTATTTTTTATTTTTTTGCAGGATTTTTTTTCTTTGGGCCATAACTTTTTAATCTTTTCGAATCTTGGTATTCTGTAAAATCTAGAATGGCCCCGTTGAATTCGAGTAGGAAATTTCGAAATGATCATTTTGGTAGGTTAAACATTTTTTTCCGACATCGTATGCAAAAGTTATGGCCGTTTTACCATGCCATGACCTTTTTTTTGCAAAATACATCGAAATTCGTGTTTTTCGGTTTTCCCTACAACTATACCCCAAAATATAAATACATCTCAAAGGATTTATTTTTTAAATTTTGTATCATTTTTGATTATTTTATACAAAACTGAAAAGACGATCCACAAGGGGGGTGGGATATGTTTTCCACTTTCTGTGGCGCATATGTATATATGCGCCACTGAATGTTCACTTTCTGTGTCGCATATAGAGACATATGCGCCACAGAATCCTGTCCATCCATATTTGGGTGCTGGTCCCCTCAAATTTCTGTGGCGCATATGCCGCCACAGAAAGTGAACACAAAAAAATATGCGCCATGGAAACACACATTTCTATGGCATACATGGGTTGCGTGCGCCATAGAATTGCCTTTTGTGGCACGTGCATTTTTATGCGCCATTGAAATAATTTGATGAAGCATGGATATGCATATGCGCCACAGATATGTCTTCCTATCTATAGCTAGTTTCCTAGTAGTGCACGGTCATGTTGCCATCTCCGCCGTCTCTCTACGGTCTCTCTACGGTCACTGTCACAAGGTCTAGAGACGAAATAAGAAGGTACAACAGTAGTCGGGGACGGTAGCGCCGCAGTCGAGCGGGAGGGAACTGCCCCCACCGCGAATCGGTAGTCGATCGGACATGACAGCAAGGACACACCAGGCCCCACCGGGCCTGGCCAAGCCCAAATCAGTCCTGTAAAGCCCCTGCCGCCCCGTTGCAACAAGCCGACGCGCAGCGCCGCCCTCTGCCATGCCTACAAACACCCCACCTCGACGTCCCGGGATCCGAGCCGCTGCTAGGAGAGCCACTGGCCCGTCCTTGCCCAGATGGGGCCCAAAAGGACCTAGATCTGGGCCGAGCGGGCACCGCCGCCGCCTACCCGCGCCGCTGCAAGGCTCCGCCGCCAACGGACGCTCCATCGTGCAGCCGAGCCGCCCAGGTCCGCGTCAAGCACGCCGCCGCCGAGCCGAAACCGTTTCCGCCTGAGAGCACCTTCTGTAGCCACCCTGACCCGAGCAGAGAACTACCGAAGGGAAAAGGCGAGAGGCCGGCGCCGGCGCCGGCGCCGTCTGTACCTTGCCCGGCGAGGCAAGCCGGCAACGGCGAGGGAGGTAGGAAGAGGTGGAGGTAAACGCCGGCTTCTGTTTGTCCATGCACTGACCTATCCCATCTTAACCTTTGCAAAAATAATCTGCATGACTTGTGATCTATAAACACTGGGGACTTTGGCCCCTAGTATCTACACTGGGTTCTGTATAATTAGGATCCACACAGCCGAAACGAGTTCGCGAACCACATAAAGAGAAAGAGAAATGCCGAAACCGATAGATCTCTCTGGATTGATTCATCTATTGTAACTGAGTTTTGGGGTTAGGTTTCAGGTTAATCGGTGGCTGCCTAGAGCGCCATCTACCACTGGCGATGATTAGCTCGAACAGTGTAACAAAACGTGGCAATGTTGCATATCATATTATACATATATATCAATATATGCGTGGTGCCTGGAACTGTGTGCCAACACACTACTTTGTGATGTGTCATGTGCACACATTTGGGATTTTGTAAAACTCAACAAATATGGATGCGTGTGTGAACGGTGGCTGACACTGCCCGGGCTCTGCATCATGGTGATGCGTCTTTTATTACGAAGTTCAGGGATTTTAGTATATTACGATCATGGATCCAGAGGTTTAGACACGTATCAACCATATGAAAACTAAAAAATCAAAAGATTATGCTTCCTCGATTCTACTAGTGAGATGCCAACAAATTGGTAGGTAGTAGAAATCCTTTCTCGAGTGCGTATGATATTGTCATTTTGAGGATCAAATAGGAAAATGAACGGCATGAGGAGGAATAGGAGGGTCGAGAGGAGGGGAGGAGATATGTGTGGGAGAAATAGAGGGGAGGAAGTTGGTGAGTCGGGCTCTAGAGAGGCCATATGGTCTGGGGAATCAGTATGCACCGGTGATCCGGGCTCTGGAGAGCTGGGCAACATAGAAGTCGGAGATGTTGTTGGTGACACTGGGCTTATGCCAATAGGTTGCGGGAGGATGGGATCGGGTGCTATAGGGGCATGCATAATAGGATGAGAGACAGGAGCTAGGACGAGTGAGGGAAGAGGAGGCGTGGTAGAGGCAACACAGGGAAAAGTGTGCTCATCGAATGTGACATGACAAGAAATAATGACACGACCAAAAGAGGGATCAAGGCAATGAGGTCCTGTAGATCATTGGAGGTTCCAAGATAAACACATGGCAAAGAACGTGTTAGAATTTGAGGTATTTGCATGTCGGGCTTTGGACCCATAAATAATACAAATTCTGAAATTCTCTTTAACCCATTATTTGTGGCAGCTCATGTGTGTGCTATATAGCACCCTCGAATCGGCCCTATGCAAGTTTTAGCCCTTTCCGCCAAACCCGCATAGAAACGATTCAAGGACGCCCACCAGGCACTTTCGTGCGGGTGGAAGACGAAGTAATACGATTACACAACAGTCCTCGATGGGACCCACAAAATAGATATATATACAACAGCGACTCAACGAGTCAAGAATACAGATATTCAATACAAAGATGCAATCACCTTAAAAATGATAGAGCGTGCGTCTACGGAGAAGAGGCAAATGAGGCTAAGAGCCCTGAAAGAATAACCAATGGCGTCCATAACCCTGCCCAGGCCAAGCTGGAAGGGTAACCCTGCTAACGACGTCGATCTCAAACCTGCTAAAACAAAAGGGGTGCCGGCAAAGGGCAAAGAAAAAAGAGGAGCGTCAGTTCTAAGGCCAGTACACGACGAGGCTAGAATTCGGCGGCTCTCGCCTACATAGGTATGGTGGACTGAAGCGGCAGCGCAGCATGCACTAAACAACCTATAGAGACTCGATACAACTGTCGGCTATTAGAGAGAGATAAGAAAGACCTATTCGGATCCAACCTGATACTAACACCAAACAAACTCATGCTGGTATTTCCCCCTCGAGACCAAACGAGGAAGTCGGACCAAGGAACTCACACAGTTGGCAATTTTACTCATTCCGTTATAGTTGCAGCAATTACTAATCAGATATATAGCTTTAGTCACCCTGAAGCATAACTAGTGCACCCCCCCCCTCTAACACCAGTTTGGGGGGCCCTCTAACAGTGGTTGTAGAACCGTTGTTGAGGGTTCGGTGTTAGAGGCCCCCCTCCCCTTTAACACCGGTTCTTATACGAACCGGTGTTAAAGGGTGGTGCACGTGGGGCTGCCGCAGGGCTCAGGGCCCCCCCTTTAACACCAGTTCGTAACACGAACCGGTGTTAAAGGTTCTGTGCCGCGGCAGGAAAAAGAGATAAATCTCTGCCGCGGTAGGAAAACGGCCTAAATCTCTACCGCGGCAGAGTTCTGCCCCTGCCCCGTTCTGGGCGTATTTCTGCGGCGCGGCGGGGGACGGGGAGGGGGGAGGGGAAATCGATCGGGAGCGGTATACACATACATCGTCATCGGTACATACGAGTACATGAATAATTAAGCAACTAGTATTATACCCAACATCGTCATTGTGGTATTCTCCGTAAACGTTGAAGCATCAAGTACAAGACAAACACGTTCAAGCATATATACAACGTTCATTTTGGTGGATATCTAAAGAGTTCTCCGCCAGGCGTGACGACCTCATCAAGTATGAACCCCGCCAATTCCTCTTGAATGGCTCGTATGCGGTCAAATGGTAGGAGTTGGTCCCGCATCCGTTCGATCTGAATATATATGAAGAATGGGGTCAATATATATATAAGAATAAAACTCAACACAATTGATGGTAATAAAATAATGTTGTGTACTTTGTTTACTTACTCTAAGTTGTTCTAGTGCGGCTTGGCCCGTCGCACATATCGTGTTGCGAATGAACTCGCAAACATAGTACGCACATAAGTTATTGCCGTGTCCCTGATGTGCGCACTTTACGAGAATAGAGAGTTCAATCAAAATAATAATCAATAAAGCATGATATAATGGAATTGGAAGCGGAATCAAAGAGATACGCAGACCTAGCTAGCTAGTATTACTTACATTTTGTTCTACAAATTTTAGTTCTTCTGACCATTCACCCACGGCCCTGCCCATGAACCTTTTCCAAACCCTGTTCGGCAAAGAAAATGGATAAAGGAGTAATTAATTACTTGTTGTCACGAAAGTTGCCGATCTAGTGCGATAATATGATTGAAATTAACTCTGGAGCATCTCTCTAAAGTCTGCCCATAGCTCTTTTTCTTTTCGTAACGAGTCCATGACAAGGACTTTTCCTGAGTCAGGTTGAATGACTAGCAGAATAAAGTGGAACCTACGCACGCATAACTCATCATCAGTTACAATTAACATCGAGTAAGCCGAAACAGAATGTGTACAAGAGAGGGTAACAGTACTCACGAGAAGTTGTAAGGAAATAGTATTTCCCTTTTGGTTTGTTGTCTCAGTAAAGACCTTAGCAATAAATCTTCTGTTTGCCCGGGTTTGGTTCTTACCACTTCTTCATGAACTCTATTTGGGTGAACGAACCCAATGTCAAAAGGTCCTCCTTTCATGCATTCCATAACCTTTTTCCTGCATAATAGTATATACATATATGGTGAGCATATATATATACATGCAATTAATGAAGTGAATGAGATGAGATAGAAAATACAGAAATAGTACTTACACACAATAAAGGCTGATGGCAGCTTTGTCGAGTTCCTTCTGATTGAATAGAAAATGCAAGTCTTCGATGTTGAAGTCGATCTCGTCGTCTCCGCACAAGAAAATATCATCTCTTATATGCGCCGTGATCCATTCTTCCTTTCTCGTCTTGCAGAAATCAAGGTACCACTTGTGCAATCTTCGCATCTTTGTTGGTAGATTCTTGAGCTCCTCTTTCTTGACGGGATTCTTCCCATACTTCCATGGCTATATGGGGTTGGCATCGCATTTGGGCAAGTTGTCTCCCATGATGTTTAAGTATGCAATGTAAGTCATCCCCATCTCATTAGCCTTTCTTTGTAGCTCTGCCTCGTAATCATTTACGGGAGGAGCGTCCCGTGTGTCGAACACTTGGAGCGGGGCGCATGATTGGTTTTCCTGCTCTCCGAGCATGGGAACTGTTTTTTGGGGTGCCGCACGACTGCTACTTTTAGTCTCCCTACGTCGCCTTGCATCCGCCTTCAAAATCTAGCGCTCGTAGTCCGGCACAAGTGGGGTTTCAGGTTTCAAAAGATTTTTGTAAAACTTCTCCACCACCGCCGGATCTATTTCCTCCTTTGGCTCGGCCCGTCTAGGTGCAAAGAATTTCTTGACCTCTTCTTCCGAGATCCTATTGGTCTCCTCTTCGCTGCGATTCCACGGTAAAACCGGCAATGGCTTGGCGGAAGGCTGCGGGACGTATTTTTTGAACTCTTTGGCGTACAGTTTCCTGCGGATTTCTTTGTGGCACTGCTAGTGATGCTCTTCGTGGCAGTGCTCTTCCGCTTATGCTGAGGAGATGGCTGAAGCGCGGGAGATGGCTGGCGCGCCGGAGATGGCTGGCGCGTCGGAGATGGCTGCCGCGCAGGAGATGGCTGAAGCGGCTCAGACTGCTGACGCTGCAAAGACGGCGGGGGTGCCAGTGGCCTCCAATTTGGAAGCACGATGTGTTCCTTCTTCCAAAGAATGGTTGTTTTCACTACAAATTTGAGTTGAGTTTCCCCTTCACCTGTAGCACGGTCAAGTTGTGCTTCCTCATATTCCTTCACAACCTCATCCACCCCGACAATAGCATAGCCATCTGGAATCGGACGGCAGTGGTAAGTTCCACCAGCTACAGGAGGTAAGGCATAGCCGACAGCTACCTTAATGGATAAGCCCATTAATCTCACATGCAGCTCAGCGTGTTCGCTCTCCGTGATCTCATCCACGGGGTATCGAGGACCCGCCATTTCAAGCGTGGGCTGCACGTTCTCCGTGGAAGCCACGCTGCTTTTCCGCGCAGAGTCTGGGCCGCCGGCAGATTCCAATGCAGGCTCTTCGTGCCGCTGAGATGGGCCGGTAGCTTGATGGCTCTGTTGTGCATTCACTTGCGCATGCAGCGCCACAAGTGCATGTTCTATCTGTGTCATCCGCTCTGTATGCTCTTTTTCTTTTCTGCCGCGCCATTTGTAAGAGTCGCTCCACTCGACAAACCCATCCTTCCACGTCATACCCCCTATGCCTCGTGCATGTCCAGGGTGTTCTTTTTTACCGATGGCGCGTGTGAGCTGGACATTCTCTCTGTCGGGATGGAAGGTCCTGGCGGCTGTTTCCTCGTATGCTGTGATGAGTTCAGTGAAGGGTTTGGCAAGGATGGTTGGGAAGATACACAATCCTGTTTCTGGGTCCAACCTTGCCCCGATTCCGTAGAACCAAGTCTTTGCACGTAGGTCCCACCCATGTGTCTGGGGTGTGATCCCTCTGTCGCACAGGGCCTTCTCAGCTTCCTCCCACTTAGGCCTCTGAGATATGTAGCCACCTGACCCTGTCCTCTGGTGATATTCCTTCTTCTAGGCATTTAGCGTATTGGTTTCTGACCTCTTTTGTAGCTATAGCACCTTTCTTGTATGCCACAAATTCGCGCCAGTGAGGTCTTATCTTCGCATAATATGCGTCTTCGAAATCTGGAGTCTCGCGAGCTTTGACAAATTTGTTCAATTTTGTCTTCCAGTTGCGGAAAGCTTCAGCCATCTTCTTTAGAGTCCACTCTTTGACCTTTTCCTTTATAACCAGTTTGTTTTCATCCTCCTCTGGCGGAAGGGTGAAATTTACCAACAGTGAATTCCAAAGCGTTTCTTTGGATCTTTCATCGACAAAGGTACCGTCACCCTGCTTTGGTTTATTCCAATATTCAATTATGATTGGGATTTGGTCCCTAACAAGAACTCCAGCCTGACGTACAAATTTGTCTGCGGCCTTCTTGGGCTCCATCGGCCTGCCATCAACACGGACTGCTTCGATCGTGAACTTTGCACGATCTTTCAACCGATGGCTCGCGCCTCGATTGCTCTTTTTCGTAGAAGAAGATGGTTGCTGGATGGTCGATCCAGAGGGCTAAAAGAAGAAAGAAGCGGTAATTAATACATGTAGAAGAAGATTGTTGGTGGAAGTCAGTAGAGGCTTAATCAATGCATATACCTCGCCGGACTTTGTAATCACTAAATTGCGTTCACCGGAGTCTTCATCTTCTCCATGACTACTTGAGCTGTCATCATGTCTCTCCAAGTTCAGATATTGTGAGGTGTCCTCATCGATAATGTTCTCCATTATTTCTTCTTCTTCAAGGTTTCTACTAAGTGGATCCATAGTTTCTAAAACAATAATATTATCTAGAGTAAGAGAGTAAACATTCAAGTGGACTTGGATTCATACACAAATATACATATTATTCATACAAAAATACACAAATAAATACACAAATGAAATTAAAACCCTAAGGATGCTTGATCATTTTAAACTAGTTCCGAGGGGTCCAAACCCTAATTCGGAGAAATCCCGGATGCATATGAGAGGGGCTAGCTACAGTGGCTGACCGGAGGATGCTCCAGAAAGCGGCGGCTGGCGGCAGCGAGGTGACGACCCTAAACTAATACTAACTATAAAATACACTAAATAACCCTAAACTAAATACACTAAATACCAGCGGAGGCTTTGGTGTTGGCGCGCGGCGGATCCGAGCGGCGGCGACGGGGGTGGCGGCCGATGCGGGCGTGCGCGGTGGCAGACGGTGCTAGCGCGGCGGGGGGCGTCGACTACGACGGCAAAGGCTCGCGCGCGCGGGGAGCAATGCACACAAGCCAAAGCTAGTTATGCTAGGAGCAGTGGATCGGGTAATATAAGCTCATAGGGAATAATGCAACGGATAGGATACTCTATCTATCGATAAAATACCATAGTAGAATCGTATGCATCATGGCAAGAATGAAATACTTTCAAAATCATAGGATTCTTTTATGTGTGAGGCTATGCTTGCCTTGTTTGTTGATACCCAGATATAGATCTTCGGAAGCCGTGTGCTTGACTTGATTATAGTTGATCAAGTATTGTTCTTCAAGCTTCGATGATGTTGATCTCAGTCTTCGATCTCGGAGTCGGTATCGTATTCTACCGGGAAGAAGCAAACATCGGAAAGAAAGGGAGAACAACAATCAATACATGGCATCGATGCAATGATCAAGCAAGTATGATGATATGACAAGTTAAATAGATCTTAAATGAAACCCTAGGGCATGCTTGATCATTTTAAACAGGGTCCGAAGGGTACAAACCCTAGAACAGGGGAACCCCGGAACACCTATGAGGGGCTGATTTAGTTCTCTAATTAAAATTGTCATTTAAGTTGCTTAACAATGCATGATTATAGTTTAAACAAATAGATCTCAATTTTATGGACATTTTGATATATTATACATATTTTTCTAACTTATAAATAATTAGTTATTGAATTTATAAGATTTAAACCAATTTCTGAAATTATTAAACCATTTAAAAACCTTTTATTGTGTCAGGCTGTTTCTCACCGGGGCTGGGTCTAGCCACTGCAACAGACGGACGGCCCGAGGCCACGTCGGATGCCACCGTGGCGGTCAGCGGTCAGCGGTCGACGGGCCCACGGGCCATGCCGGCCACCACCGCGGTGACGTCATCGCAGCGGCCACCGTCGGTTTTCACTGGTGACAGCGACGGAGGGCGCGCGCGGGGCTGCGTTCGGGCGAGCGCGTCCAGGCGGACCAGATACTAGCGGCGCAACTGGCTTTTGGTCGCCGGATCAGCAGCGACGACGGTGGTCTATGGCGGCGAAGGGCAGGCGCGCGACGCGAGCTCGGTATAGAGCGGGAGGAGGATGAGAAGGTGGTCCCTTCGAACCGGAAGCTCACCTTGAGCATGTAGCGCGCGACGGAGATGGTCGGAGATGGTCGTCGACACAGAGGAGATGGTCGTCGGAGGCAGAGAGGCCGGAGGAGACGACGGTTTCGATCTGGTTGGGGGGAAGAAGGAAGGGGAAGGGCGTTATAACCCCCCCCCCCTTTAACACCGGTTCATGGCTGGAACCGGTGTTAAAGGGGGGGGGGATTCGTTTCGCGCCCGCACCCCCCCCCTTTAACACCGGCACCCCCCCTTTAACACCGGTTCCAGCCACGAACCGGTGTTAAAGGGAGGGTGTGCGCGCGCGAAACGAAATAAATGCCCCCCCCTTTAACACCGGTTCATGGTTGGAACCGGTGTTAAAGGGGGGGGGATTATTTCATGCATTTATTTAAAGGGGTGGGGGCATTTATAATTCAAAAAATAGGATATGAATTTAGAAAATTCATATCTTATTCATTTCAACTCAGAAAAATATGAATAATATATCATAATTTTCAGAAAAATAATATCTATCCATTCATGTAAAAACATTTTATATTTACTTTAGATGAAAATTTCCAAAATGATTAAAACACTTACATATAAATTTTGATTATTCAATTCAAACAAAAATAAATTGTCAAATCCTAAAACTCATATCTAGACTCATATCTGCCCCCTCTCTCCACTCTATCCCATGGCTTTCGCCATACCTCTAACCCCAGGGAGGCGGAGATGGAGTCTTTCACGGGCTAGCAGGAAAATATTTTCCGAGGCGGAACTTTCGAAGATGCCATAGGGCGTGTGCACCAAGGGCATCCTCGAGAAATTCCGCCACGGGAGATTTCCCAACCCTTTCCTCCATCCATGGGGATGAAACTCTCCATCCATGTTGGCTTGGTCGTTGCCATAACACATCTAGACTCATATCTGCCACCTCTCTCCACTATATCCCATGGCTTCCACCATACCTCTAACCCCAGGGAGGCGGAGATGGAGTCTTTCACGGGCTAGCAGGAAAATATTTTCCGAGGCGGAACTTCTGAAGATGCCATAGGGCGTGTGCACCAAGGGCATCTTCGAGAAATTCCTCCACGGGAGATTTCCCAACCCTTTCCTCCATCCATGGGGATGAAACTCTCCATCCATGTTGGCTTGGTCGTTGCCATAACACATCTAGACTCATATCTGCCTCCTCTCTCCACTATATCCCATGGCTTCCACCATACCTCTAACCCCAGGGAGGCGGAGATGGAGTCTTTCACGGGCTAGCAGGAAAATATTTTCCGAGGCGGAACTTCCGAAGATGCCATAGGGTGTGTGCACCAAGGGCATCTTCGAGAAGTTCCGCCACGGGAGATTTCCCAACCCTTTCCTCCATCCATGGGGATGAAACTCTCCATCCATGTTGGCTTGTTGAGTTGCTTGCCATGGCGTATCGATGCTCCTTTTATAGGCACGGCGCCGCTTCTACTTTGTCTTCTTCCTCCGACAGGGCGTCGTGCGCTACATGCTTTATCTCATCGAGCAGTGCGTCCACCCACACGTCCTTATCCTACCGACAGCTTTAGTCCCGGTTTGAGCCCCCACCCGGTACTAAAGGTTACCCACGCGTCCTTATCCCACCGACAGTTTTGTTAGATGACACAAAAACCACCTTTAGTCCCGGTTCCACCCACCAGCCGGTATAAAGTTTAGCCACCCCCCAGATAAGGCCCTCCCAGATAAGCCTCACCCAGATAAGGCCCCCCATCTTTTGTCCCGGTTTGAGCCCCCACCCAGGATTAAAGTTTCCCCCACCCTATTTTATTAGAGCAAATCATATTTTATTTTTGTATTAACATTTTTGAATTGATTGGATATTTAAATGCCGCATCTTTTGTATACACTTGAATCTGAGCATCATATCATTTTGCGAAGGAGATAGAACTGGAACTAAAATTCAGAATGCAACTAATAGTAAGTTACATAAAGCACGACTAAAAATTAAGATACATAAAAGAACTGAAAATTAAGATACATGGCCAGATTAGGTAACAATCGGCCAAACTTGTTTCGGAATGTTGGAGTGATTCAGTCATGCTCCTGCCTACACCTGTAATACTCGCCACTGTAGTCGTCGTACTCGCCGCCGCCGTCATCGCTGTCGTCGTCGGGGTCGCCGTAATTGAACCTTGAAGGCTGAGTACGCGTGGGCTGGACTTGAGGGTAGCGCAGACGGGGGTTAGAGTCGGCGACAGTGTCATAGGCCATGATGCTCTGGAGAGTCCGACCGCGCCACCATAGCCGACGGCCGGCCTCGTTGAAGTTCGGAGGAGGTGGGCCGTCCTCCTCGTGCCTGGAGAGCGCCCTCTCACGCCGATCCACGAAGAAGGCTTCCCAAGTAGGGAAATAGTCGGGATGCCATCTGGGATTCCTCCGCTGCTCCGGCGTGAGCTCGAAGTAGTAGTGGTTCGTGATGGCCATCCGACGCGCCACACCTAGAGGGACAGGAGGAACCGGCACGCCTCCGGCGCTCAGCATCCAGCCGACGGGGACACAGTAGCCCGACGAGCAGGGGTAGTTCGAGGCGCAAAGCGCCTCCGCCTCCCTGGGGGTTAGTGCTATGGTGAAAGCCATGGGAAAGAGTGATGAGGTTGCAGATATGAGTCTAGAGATGTGCAATGACAATGGAGGCCAACCCTACATATATATATATAGTGAAGAACTGGCGGGAAGAGCTGGAGGGAAGAACTGGCGGGAAGAACTGGCGGGAAAAAATGGCGGGAAGAAAAATGGCGCGAAGAAAAATGGCGGGAAAAATGGCGGGAAAAAATGGCGGGAAGAAAAATGGTGGGAAAAAATGGCGGGAAGAAAAATGGAGGGAAGAAATAGAAGGAAGAAAAATGGCTCATTTAATACATATACTGTTAACAGAAGAAATATGACATTGATTTCCATGTCGAGATACATATGTGTGCCAAAAATGGCTCAATTAATACATATAGTCAATCTTATGATCGCGTCGGCCGTAACCATGGAGTATCAACGCCGTTTAACAGGATGGTTGGGTCAGTCTTCACTCTGAAGGGCGGAATTTCATCAAACTTATTATAATCTTCTGACATGTCTGTCTTGTCCTCCACTCCCACGATGTTTCTTTTCCCTGAAAGAACTATGTGACGCTTTGGCTCATCGTGTGATGTATCTGTTTGCTTATTTTTTCTTTTTTTTCGGTTTGGTAGACATGTCCTTCACATAGAAAACCTGAGCCACATCATTGTCTAAGACGAATGGTTCGTCTAAGTTCTTGTCTACCTTCATAAGATTGTTGAGATCCACCGTTGTCATTCCGTACTTCTTGTCTACCTCAACCCCCCCTCCTGTTAGCTTGACCCATTTGCATCGAAACAAGGGGACCTTAAAATTAGGTCCATAGTCAAGTTCCCATATCTCCTCTATGAACCCATAATACGTGGTCTTTTGCCCATTGTCTTCTGCTGCATCGAAGCGGACACCACTATTTTGGTTGGTGCTCTTTTTATCTTGGCCTATCATGTAAAATGTATTCCCATTTATCTCGTACCCTTGGAAAGTACATACAGTCGAAGATGGTGTCCTGGCCAACAAGTACAGCTGATCCCCAACAGTGGTGTTATTCGTGAGAAGTCTTTGCAGCCAGCCGCCAAAACTCGCCATGTGTTCACTTATAATCCATTCATCAGACTGCCCAGGGTGTTTGAGGTGTATTAAATTCTTGTGTTCATTGATATACGGGGCAACCAAGATAGATCTTTGTAAAACCGTGTAGTGTGCTTGATTGAGAGAATGCCCGTCCCTACATATCATTGCTTTACATCCTAGGGTGCATTTTCCACGCAGTCTCCCCTCATGTCGTGATTCTAGAACACCAATCGCCTTAAGGTCAGGAATAAAATCAACACAGAACTTAGTGACCTCCTATGTTACATAGCCCTTGGAGATGCTTCCTTCTGGCCTAGCACGGTTATGAACATATTTCTTTAAGACTACCATGTACCTCTCAAAGGGGAACATATTGTGTAGAAATACAGGACCGAGAATGGATGGTGGGAACACCAACTCAAAGCTGATAAGACATTGGGCCACATTTGTTTGTAACCTTGGTAGGCTTTCTGGATCGATTACCTTCTGAGATATTGCATTGAGGAATGCACATAGCTTCACAATGGGTACCCGATCATTTTCAGGTAGAAGCCCCCTCAATGCAATCGGAAGCAATTGTGTCATAATCATGTGGCAGTCATGAGACTTCAGGTTTTGGAATTTTTTCTCTACCATATTTATTATTCCCTTTATATTCGACGAGAAGCCAGACGGGACCTTGATACTGCTCAGGCATTCAAAAAAGATTTCCTTCTCTGCTTTGGTAAGAGCGTAGCTGGCAGGAGTTAAGTGGCATCGTTTACCCTTCTCGTTCTCAGGATGCATAGGCTCTTCAGGGTCTTTCAGACGTTGCTGGTCCTGCCGTGCTTCCGGTGTATCTTTTGTCTTCCCATACACTCCTAGGAAGCCTAGCAGGTTCACGCAAACATTCTTCGTCACGTGCATCACGTCGATTGAAGAGCGGACCTCTAAGACTTTCCAATAGGGTAGGTCCCAAAATATAGATTGCTTCTTCCACATGGGCGCGTGTCCGGCATCGTCATTCGGAACAGATAGACTGCCAGGACCTTTTCCAAAGATTACTTCTAGGTCCTTGACCATACCAAATACCTCCTCACCGGTACGGAGGACAGGCTTCCTCCGGGGTTCTGCCAGACGTTTGAAATGCTTGCCTTTCTTTCTTAGTGGATGCAGGTTCGGAAGAAATCGACGATACCCTAGGTACACAACCTTCTTACATTTATCCAAATATACACTTTCAGTCTCATCTAAATAGTGTGTGCATGCATTGTATCCCTTGTTTGTCTGCCCTGAAATGTTACTAAGAGCAGGCCAATCATTGATGGTTACGAAAAGCAATGCTCGTAGGTCAAATGGCTCCCCTTTGTGCTCATCCCACATACGTACACCTGGTTTGGCCCACAGCTGTAAAATTTCTTCAACTAATGGCCTTAGGTACACATCAATGTCGTTGCCGGGTTGCCTCGGGCCTTGGATGAGCACTGACATCATAATGAACTTCCTCTTCATACACAACCAAGGAGGAAGGTTATAGATACATAGAGTCACAGGCCAGGTGCTGTGACTGCAGCTCTGCTCACCAAAAGGATTCATGCCATCTGTACTTAGACCAAACCTTAAGTTCCTTGCGTCACGTGCGAAGTCCGGGTACTCTCGCTCGACTTTTCTCCACTGTGACCCATCAGCGGGGTGTCTCAACATCGCGTCTTTCTTACGGTCTTCCATGTGCCATCGCAACAACTTGGCATGCTCTTTATTTCTGAAGAGACGTTTTAACCATGGTATTATAGGAGCATACCACATAACCTTGGCAGGAACCTTCTTCCTAGGGGCCTCGCCCTCAACATCGCCAGGATCGTCTCGTCTGATCTTATACCGCAGTGCAGTGCATACCAGGCATGCATCCAAATTCTTGTACTTCTCACCGCGGTAGAGGATGCAGTCATTAATGCAGGCATGTATCTTCTGCACGTCTAATCCTAGAGGGTAGACAACCTTCT
Source organism: Avena eriantha (assembly GCA_910589775.1). Taxonomy (NCBI): domain Eukaryota; kingdom Viridiplantae; phylum Streptophyta; class Magnoliopsida; order Poales; family Poaceae; genus Avena; species Avena eriantha. The sequence goes on from OU342746.1 coordinate 171,526,112, forward strand.
TTGCTTGGTATGTACCGTCGGGCAACTCATTATTTCTTGGAAGAAGATTCTTCATTTTTACCAACAACTTTGAAAATGCGCTGTCAGTCACACCGTTCTCTGCCTTCCATTGCAGCAAATCCAGTGTGGTACCTAGCTTTTTGTGGCCATCTTCGCAAGTTGGGTACAACAATGTTTTGTGATCCTTTAACATCTGCTCCAGCTTCTCCTTCTCCTTTTCAGTTTCACATTCTTCCTTTGCATCAGTAATGGCCCGACCAAGATCGTCATCAGCGAGCCCATCTGCTGCCTCTTGATCTTCATTATCTACCCCCGTTGCAATATCATCATATTCAGGATACATATTATGATAGTTGTCATCATCCTCTTCTTCTTCGTTGTCTTCCATCGCAACCCCTTTTTCTCCGTGCTTGGTCCAACAATTATAGCTGGGCATGAAACCGGATCGAAGCAGGTGGGCGTGAATGGTTCTGGTATTTGAGTAGTCTTTCTTGTTCTGACAGTGAACACACGGACATCACATAAAACCATTGTGACCACGGTTTGCATTAGCCACAACGATGAAATTTTGGAGGCCCGTAATGTACTCGGGAATGCGGCGGTCACCGTACATCCATTGCCGGTTCATCTGCATTAATATATAGTATATATCAAAAAATAATAGGGAGATGACCATTTATATATACTACATCAATGACACATGAAAGGATAGTTGCCGACCTCGACCGAGAAGGAAAGAGCAACAAGAAAACTTATTTTGAGCTCTCGGGCATTTCACCGAACACCTCTTGTGCATACGAAAAAACACAAACTAGCACACTTCACACCCTCTTGCTAGGCTCCAAAATGAGATAGTGAAAAAATGGAAGAGTGGGGTGTGGGCTGCGGTGTCTTATATAGCCCCCCCCCCTTTAACACCGGTTCAAGCCACGAACCGGTGTTAAAGGGGGGGCTGCGCGGGCCACTGGTGCAGGGGCCTTTAACACCGATTCGTGGCTTGAACCGGTGTTAAAGGGGGGGCTCCTTTCTGCTGCACGGGCCACGCTGGTACATGCCCCCCCTTTAACACCGGTTCGTAGAAGAACCGGTGTTAAAGCCCATTTCCATCCTAACTTTTCCAAAAATAATCTGGATGACTTGTGATCTATAAACACTAGGGACTTTGGCCCCTAGTATCTACACTGGGTTCTGTATAATTAGGATCCACACAGCCGAAACGAGTTCGCGAACCACATAAGGAGAAAGAGAAATGCCGAAACCGATAGATCTCTCTAGATTGATTCATCTATTGTAACTGAGTTTTGGGGTTAGGTTTCAGGTTAATCGGTGGCTGCCTAGAGCACCATCTACCACTGGCGATGATTAGCTCGAACAGTGTAACAAAACGTGGCAATGTTGCATATCATATTATACATATATATCAATATATGCGTGGTGCCTGGAACTGTGTGCCAACAGACTACTTTGTGATGTGTCATATGCACACATTTGGGATTTTGTAAAACTCAACAAATATGGATGCGTGTGTGAACGGTGGCTGACACTGCCCGGCCTCTGCATCATGGTGATGCGTCTTTTATTACGAAGTTCAGGGATTTTAGTATATTACGATCATGGATCCAGAGGTTTAGACACGTATCAACCATATGAAAACTAAAAAATCAAAAGATTATGCTTCGTCGATTCTACTAGTGAGATGCCAACAAATTGGTAGGTAGTAGAAATCCTTTCTCGAGTGCGTATGATATTGTCATTTTGAGGATCAAATAGGAAAATGAACGCCATGAGGAGGAATAGGAGGGTCGAGAGGAGGGGAGGAGATATGTGTGGGAGAAATAGAGGGGAGGAAGTTGGTGAGTCGGGCTCTAGAGAGGCCATATGGTCTGGGGAATCAGTATGCACCGGTAATCCGGGCTCTGGAGAGCTGGGCAACATAGAAGTCGGAGATGTTGTTGGTGACAATGGGCTTGTGCCAATAGGTTGCGGGAGGATGGGATCGGGTGCTATAGGGGCATGCAGAATAGGATGAGAGACAGGAGCTAGGACGAGTGAGGGAAGAGGAGGCGTGGTAGAGGCAACACAGGGAAAAGTGTGCTCATCGAATGTGACATGACAAGAAATAATGACACGACCAGAAGAGGGATCAAGGCAATGAGGTCCTGTATGATCATTGGACGTTCCAAGATAAACACATGGCAAAGAACGTGTTAGAATTTGAGGTATTTGCATGTCGGGCTTTGGACCATAAATAATACAAATTCTGAAATTCTCTTTAACCCATTATTTGTGGCAGCTCATGTGTGTGCTATATAGCACCCTCGAATGGGCCCTATGCAAGTTTTAGCCCTTTTCGCCAAACCCGCATAGAAACGATTCAAGGACGCCCACCAGGCAAATGGGGCTAAGAGCCCTGAAAGAATAACCAATGGCGTCCATAACCCTGCCCAGGCCAAGCCGGAAGGGTAACCCTGCTAACGACGTTGATCTCAAACCTGCTAAAACAAAAGGGGTGCCGGCAAAGGGCAAAGGAAAAAGAGGAGCGTCAGTACTGACGCTAGTACACGGCGGGGCTAGTATTCGGCGGCTCTCGGCTACATAGGTATGGTGGACTGAAGCGGCAGCGCATCATGCACTAAACAACCTATAGAGACTTGGTACAACTGTCGGCTATTAGAGAGAGATAAGAAAGACCTATTCGGATCCAACCTGATACTAACACCAAACAAACCCATCCTGGTATTTCCCCCTCGAGACCAAACGAGGAAGTCAGACCAAGGAACTCACATAGTTGGCAATTTTACTCATTCCGTTATAGTTGCAGCAATTACTAATCAGATATATAGCTTTAGTCATCCTGAAGCATAAGTAGTGGGCAGTTTTAATTAACATTCAGTTGTAGTTGGAACATTTACTAGTAAGATATAATTGTCCAGAGGAATCCCAAAAACCCAGCTTTTGTTGGCACGTTTATCACATTTCATTGGAGTTGCAATACTTACTAGGAAGGTATAGCATGTCACAAAACAACCCAGATCCACCAGCTGTTGGCATTTTTAATATCCATTCCGTTGTAGTTGAATCTGATTACTAGTCACATATTAAGTCAAATTTATAACACTACTTTAGTTATGCTTGTCTATGATCGAGATACTGTGCTCCAAGACCTCCATAACCGCGGACACGGCTTTAAGAAAGTTTTACCCTGCAGGGGTGCACAAATAGCAACACACACTCGATCAACCTCGGAAAATCCAACTGAAAACCCAACGAGGCATTCACGACAAAGCGATCACATGATTCATAAATATTTCAGGTGGCCACCCCACTAAGCTACCCGCAACGAAGTTGGCCGGCTCCGGAACGGACCCAGGGTTTGCGACGATGGCTGTAAACGACTGGGAACCCGAAAATGTGACTGGGCTTGTTGATACAGCGAAAACGTGGCGCGATCCAAAATAGTACAGGTGCTCCACGCACAATCTTAAATAAAGCAGTAAAGCATGGCATACGTACATGATAGTAATAAAACCCCAAACTAGTTTGTGGCCCCAAGAAACATAAATGAATCAAGCTCTGGCTCAGGGGGGGTCCACAGCCTCCCGGATGTGGATAGTGCGAAAAATCAAGGAACAGGTATCGAGTACTCGGGGTCCTATGGGACACAAGTGAGCGTGGAAGAACCAAATAACATCTATTGCCCACTGATGCCTCTGCATTAGTTATATCTAGCATTTTAATAGTTGTATTTAAAGTCATGATCACCTCCACCATTAAGCATCTCCACCAATAACCATCTGCCAGCATACCAACATCTGTGGTACTCGACGACACAAGATCGCACCTGAGCAAGCAACTACGACTCGCAAGGCCAGCTATCTACCAAACACAGGTAATAGGAGGTGTTCAAGGCAATATAGAGGCTACACGGGATATTACTGGTGCACGGAAACTAAAGCATCGCGACACGGATAGCAATATATCAACAGGAGGAAATAAAGACTATAAATGCAAAATATGTAGAAGGGGGAGAGATGCTCTCCTGGGAAAACACTGCCGATAGATCATATCCGGAGAACTTGTCGATACTCGCATCAACTCATCGGCCTAATCCGCGAAGAAGCAAACACTAGAAGAAACACCGGATGCAATATTTAATACGACGGCAAAAGATCTGGCATGATTATGATATGATGCATGGCATGACAAGATGCGGTTTAATTAGGCAATATTAAGCGGAACCGTGGTCCCGACAATTAATATATACGATTCATGTTGTTTAACTACCCCGCAAATTAAATGTGGAATTAACAAGGCAAAACATGGCATCGGTTCGCTACACAAATTTAAATGGAGCCGATATAAGACTAGAATAACCTGCATATAGACTCCATATTTAATTATGCGATGAATCGGCATAATGCCCCCAAACCACAAACAGGTGTGCATGCATGATCAATTTATATGCAACAGATTTTATATATAGCATTTATAAAATAGGGCTTGGAAAAAGGTTCACACATCTGGGTTCGGGAGATCTTTGGTTCCGGGGGGGGGGGGGGGGTTCGGGGTCGACAGGGATCGACGGGGATCGGATCTAGGGTGCGGATCGACGGGATCGAGTTCGGACAACGGAAGGAGAGCTTGGCGTTCCGGGAAGAAGGACTTGGTTTGGCGTCGGGGGCGCATCGGATTTGCCCTAGTCGGTGTTGATCTTGTCGTCGCGAAGATCTTGTCGGGTCCGCGTATCGGGTCGGTCTTGGCGTTCGGGAAGAAGAACTTGGCGTTCAGGTGGCGATCTTGGCGGCCTTCGGATCCGGGCCACGCATCCGGGAAGGAGTACTTGTCGCATCTGTGGTCTTCGGGTTCGGTCTCGGCGTCCTCGGGTCCGAGAGGTAGATCTTGGCGTCCGAGAAGGAGAACATTGCGTGCCGTGTCGGAGATCTTGGTGGTTTTCGGGTTCAATTATCGAAGGTGTACTTGGTTCCGGTACCGGCGTGGTCTTCGCGTACCGCGGGTTCTCGGCATGGTTCTCTCGGCTGCTCGAGGGTACCAAAACTTGTCGAAGATCTCGTCAATCTTTCCCATCGCGAGGGTCTCAAACCACTGAGTCAACTACACCACATCTTACTGACAGAACGGTCATGGTCGGGACGAGACTATACACGCGTGCGGGCCAGAGAGCTTTGGAGGTGAGCTGGAGGATGCCAGGAATCGAGGACGTGCTCGGGTGGTGCAGCGCAGAGCATGAAGTGGCGAGATGCAGGCGCTCGGGGCGGACATCAGCGAGGCGCTGTCCGGAAGGTGGAGGCCGAGGCGGCTCGGTGAGGAGCTCGACTCTGGCGAGGACGCGCACGCCCAGATGGCGAGGCGTCGAACATGGGCAGAGGGCGGCGGGCTGCTGGCGATGGGCCCGTGGCGGCGACGGTGTTCCAGGTCGAGGAAGAGGCAGCCGAGGCGGGGGCCAGGGGGAGGGGCGACGCCCGGTTCGAGGACGAAGGGGCATCGAGGCGGTTGCGCCATGGCCGGGCAGGCCTGCAGGGAGTGGGCGGCGGAGGCAGGTCGCGACGCGGTGAAGGTGGAGGGCCGGCCGAGGCGACTGCAACCCTGACAGCAGAGGCGGCGGTCCGAGGAGGCGGCCAGGGGCGGAGAGGCGGGGCTCAGGGAGCTCGTGGTGGCGAGGTGGTTGGGGATTGATGAGTGGTTGCGGGGGCTCGCCGGCCGGGAGGAGCTCGGGCGGTGGTGTCGGGCGGTCCGAGGGCGGCGGACGGTAGAGTGCAGAGGGTAGCCTCGAAGGCGGTGGCGGCCGGAGAAGGACGGGGTCCGGCGGCGCAGGTGGTGGCAGGGACAGTGGGGAACTGGGGATTGACGCGGGGCGGGTTGACGCGATGGGAAGAGAGCGCGGGGTGGTGGGGTCGGCTCCGCAGGGCGGGGCCCACGCGGGCGGGATAACGAGGCGGGGGCCTTGTCGGTAGCGGGGAGCGAGGTGACGGGCGGCATGTGGGGTGTGGCGCTGGGGTGGGATGGACGCGGATGGTGGCAAGGTGGGATCGCTGCCAGGTGGGGCCAGTGGGGAGAGCGGGGGCAGGGCGACCAGGGTGGATGGGGAGTGGTGCAGGTGGGCTAAGGTGGCGGGATGGGGTTGGCTGGGGTGATGTGGAGGGTGGAGGCAGGTGGCGGCTGGGTAGGGAAATAGGTGAGGTGGGGTTCGGCTGGGTGAGAGGGATTAGGATTAGGGTTAGGGGAGGAACTAGATAGGGTTTTGGTTAGGCTAGGATTTTATTTGGAGGTGGCCAGCTGGCTTTCGGGCCTGGCGGGCTGCCTCCTAAAAAATAATATAAAATTTTATTATTTAAAACGGGGCTTTTGCCAACCGTATTTAGACAGAAAAAAATATTCCGGAGGCCCGGGTTTTGTATTTGAATAAAGGCTAGGTATTTAGAAAACAGAATTAGGGTTTTTCGAAAATAGTTTTAGACAAATCCATGTAAGATGATGACGATGCTCAAATGCAATGTGGCATGATGACATGAGCATGCGGTCATGATGATGCAGTGCACAAAAACAAGGCGATTTTCTAGTAGTGGTTTTAGTGGGATGCCACATGCTAGTAGAGCTAAAGTATAGTCCCACATAGTTGAGAGGAAGCTGCACCACCTTATATAGGAGGCTGTTCTAGCACTACTAAGTGAGTAAGAAGAGAAGCAGCTCTCGCACACTCCTCCTCTAACGTCGCGCCGAGCCATGCCATGGGTTGCGGAAATCTCGTCGAACCGAGCTTTATTTTGTTGTTTGGGAAAATTAATTATGAGTATTACAACTCATCATATGCACCTCCTTCCAATATATTGCGCCGCCGCCTTCGTTTTCACCATCCCGGCTTGCGGCGTGCACCAGGGTGAGGGGCGACCAGGTTTTTGAAAAGCGCGACTACTGGCATCCACGACGTCGTTTGGCAACGAGTTCTTGAACGACGACTTCTTCTCGGATGTCACTGACCTCTTCGGTAACCTCAACAAGGTAGACAACGCTGCTGCTATTGCTGTTGTTGGAGATATACTTTCCGGGTATACCCATTGTGACTCGCTGACCAGGGTGGCCCACTTCAGGTTAGAGATATGCTTCACGGGTGGCCCAGTCAGAGAGAGAAGTTGGAAGCCCATCCAGCTACGGGAAGGCCTAGAAGACTTACCGACTTAGGTGTGTAGGGAAACTTGTGGTCCAAGATGTACTATGTAACCGACTCTGTATCGTAGCCGGATATGACTCTCTTGTAACCCTAGGACTAGATGAGTATATAAGTCGTCCTAGGGATCAGCCTTTAAGGCACGAAAATTAACCTCAACTCGCACAGGCGAAAGATCTCTTGTAATCTGTACTTCCGGCTCTATCGTATTACTGGATTGCTAGCAGATGTAGGATCCGTCCACTGCGGGTGGATTCGAACTTGGGTAAGCTTGTGTGCTCACCGTCCTGGACCACCATACGTTTCACACCCCACATCTTTCCACGCCCCGAGGACCCCCTCATGGCGTACTTGTCTTCAATCTGACGATAGTTGGCGCCCACCGTTGGGCAGGTGACCTTCGGAGCAGCGTTCCGGCCGGAATCTGCGTCGGTCAGTTCCTCTACGCCAGCAATGTCCCTCTCGTCCTTCTCGACGAGACCAGGATTTCGACTAGAGAGACGGTGACTAGCTACACTTTTTGGCGAGATCGATGTTTACCTCGGTTTCCCTGAACCTGATGATTGAGGCGGAAGAAACTTCTTGATCTGCTTTGTCCACGGATGCGATAGAGTTTGGGATCTCAGAAATCTCTAATCCCACCCAGCCCGCACCTAAAGCGGAGATCATGGAGAAGATCAGATTTGAAGAAGATCTCCCTCATGAGGTCGAATTTCAGGAAGGTCAAAGATGCAACAACTCCGGATCCGGCTCTATCGATTCTGGAGCAGGAAAATCGGTTTTTAGGCACAATGTGAAGTGGATGATGATGAGTTCCATAGTCAACACGGATGCATGTCTCGAGACCATAAAACTTTTCGAGGAAGCCAAGTAAGAAGCACTCACCTACCTCGGAGCACATGGATCGCACTTTGTCGGATATGTTGGCTCTAGATCCAGCTCTGCCAATTATGAAGACGACAATGACTCAGTGCTGGACGCAACCGGAACAAACACCGACACGTCGGCTTTCCCGGGGGAGTCCATGATGTCGGCAGAATTCCGAGCGTCTAAAGTAGAAATTGAATAGGAGTTCACCTCCAAGGCTGCGAAGGAAGGAGAATGTCTGGATCTAAGTCCCTACAATAGTATGGATGAAAGATACGACGAAAACTCTCGAAAACTCTCCTGACCCGCAAGATGATATGGATCTCAGAGAAAATCCCGACATCTAGATGTCCGAAAGTACTAATAGAAGCTTGACTCTAGGATTCATACCAAAAGTCATCTTTGCCACGAGTACCAATAAGTCCAACAAGGCAAAGAAAAAGAAGAAGAAAAACAAGACTGTAGCTAACGATCTTCTGACCGAGGAGGAAATTGCGGAATAATATGAGGAGGATTTAGATGGCGCTCTGATCCCCAGGAACCAAAAAAGTCTCCGATGGATGGACATGTGGTTACCCTAGGTGCCCGTGAAATCCTTGGAGGAGCACTTATAGTGCCGATCCCAACCACCTCGGAACTTACACTGGACGAGCTGGATGAAAGGGCCTTATCCCTAGAAGCATAGCACCAGATAGTCCTGGATGAAGCCACCCATCTCCTCGAGTAGAAGCAGCGCATCGAAGGTGTAGGATAGTATAACTCCCTACAACATCAGAAGACCCGGAACGTCCCTGAGCTGGCAAATAAAAATCCGGAAGTTCACAAATCCCTTTTCGAGGGAAACAACGCAGACATAGTCGTAGGACAACCTCAGATCGATAGCAAAGGAAACTAGGTGTATAACACGCGGGTAGAAAACACTGTTGCAGCCCAAGAGATCCTAGAAAATAATCCAACTCTAGATCAGGTCTTGATGAGTGTAGCACTACTCAGCAAGGGCCTAGAGCAACAAATATCTGCCACGTCCTTGAGTGGAAAACTGGTCTCGAAATCCAACCAATGCCACACGGAGATGGCTCGGCAGGACGACACAAGGCTGTTGGGGATATACTTTCCGAGTATCCTCACTGTGCTTCACTGACCAGGGTGGCCCACTTCGGGTTAGAACTTTGCTTCACGGGCGGCCCAGTCAGGGAGAAGAGATGGAGTCCAGTCCGGCTACGGGAAGGCCCAGAAGACTTACCGACATAAGCCTATAGTGTTACTTGTAGTTCAAGATGTACTCTATAATCGACTCTTAGTCGTAGCTGTATAGGTCTCTCTTGTAAACCCTAGGCTGGATATCTATATAAGCCATCCTAGGGACCAGCCTTTAGGTCACCCCATAATAGTCTACAATCTCAACCCCCATAGGAGAAACCATTGTAACCCATATCGGCTCTGTCGTATTACTGGGTTGCTAGCAGGAGTAGGATCCGTCCAAAGCCGGTAGATTTGAACCTAGGTAAACTTGTGTGCTCACTGTCCCAGAACACCGTACATCTCACACCCCTATCTCCTGCACGAGAATATCATTTTGCGGCCCGAAAGTTGGGTCGCCCAGGCAACGCGGTACCCAAGTTGATTTTTATCACCACGATTCAAAAAGTTGGGGTGCCAATTGTTGAGAGGGGTGTTTCGCGTGAACGATGGCCAAACCCAATATTTTCAAATCACGTCTGTTAAGTCAGGATATTCCATTACACTAGTTCCTCCTAACTCTCGACACTGAATCTTGCCGTGGCGGCAGCGGCGGTCCCTTTTCTTCCCTTCCCCAACCCTAAATCTGCTGACGGCGGAGGACCTTTTTTCTCCCTCCCCTGACACTGAATCCGACGGTGGCGGCCTAGCATGTCTTGCAAGGCGAAGGTTGTAGCTACGTCGCCGACTGATTTGGGTCCGTTGGGGCCCAAGTCTAGGGCTCAACGCGTAGCAGCGGCGAGGTCTTTAGCCCCGGTTAGCGAGGAGGCCTACAAGGATTCTGCCCCCAAGGTACCTACGAGCAGCGGGTTGAAGAGAAAAGCAAGGCCGACGGTGGATTGTTCGGCTCCGGTGGGCGGATGCAGCACCCAGATCTCGAAAAAAAAACCCGGGAGAAGAGCGAGAGGTGAATTTTTCTTATCTGTGCCTTATCTTGCAAGTAGATTAGTTACGTCATAATAGAATCGAATGAACTGAAATGTTCCCCTTTTTAATCAAATTAGGCACAATTTTGATACAAGTGACCTATATGAGTTCACAGTTCATGTTCGGCAGTACACTGCAAAGCTTGATTTTGGTTGCGAGAGGGTTGTGTTCGGGCAAGATGTGCATCTGCTTGTGAATTGCAAAGAGGTTGTGTTTATTTCGCAGCTGGTAGATATGCTTGCCGCTAGAATTCCCTGGGGTTCTAGACAGAGGACAAAATTGGTGTGGCGCAACATGAATGATACCTATCAGCAAATTGAATACTCCTATGAGCTTCAGATGGTTTGGGAGTGTTGTGCAGCTGATCGTAAGGTGAAAGTTGAAGCGATGATTGATGATATGTATGTAGATGCTGGAGATCTTGCTACCAGAGCTTCTACTCCTAGAGAATACGGACCAATAGATGCTGATCTAGATAAGTTCAGTATACACATAGAGGTGGATTCATACATGGCAAAACTTGATGAGGGAGTTAATAAGCTAGTTTCGTCATGTATTGTGGAGATCACTGTCGATTCCAAAAACATAACTCTTGATGAAATGAGAGAGATGATCGGTAAGGAAATCAGTATTGACCCTAAGTAGATGGCAAAAATCCGGTGGTGGCATCATAAGAAGCAACTATTCATAGATGTTTTGGATACTGAAGATCTTATGCAGATTATGCGGCGAAAGAAGCAAACCAGGAAGGTGTTCTTCCTTGGTACCATTTCTGATGTTGTTGAACAAGTTATAGTGGATGTAGATGCCTCTGTAGTGGCTGAACAGAATGAGGTCATCGACGTTGATGAGATCGGATGAGAGCTGCTACCCTGGGCTTGTCATATGGACCGCGGGGTTCCCCTGCCTGTATTTGTAATATTGACTGATGTTGCATTTAGAGCGTGTTTCTATGATTATGTTTGTTGAGATATTGCGATATAATGTTGTGCGAGATGTTGAGATTTTCGGACATGTCACTCACTCAAACCATCGTTGTTCTAATAAGACATAAGTACATTGTAGTTGACATGATTATGTTTCTTAAGATGACGTACCGTACTTTTTCTGTTATTATGTTTGTTGGTACATTGTAATGTAATGTTTTGTGAAACCATGACTTGACTAGTGATGCATAAATACATTGTAGTTGACATGATTATGTTTCTTGAGATGATGTATTGTACTTGTTTCTATTATTTTGTTTGTTGAGAGACTGTAATGTAATGTTTTGCAAAACCATGACAGGACAAGTGATGTGTAAGTACCTTGTAATCGACATGATTTTGTTTCTTGAGTTGATGTAATATACTTGTTTCTGTGATTATGGTTGTTGATAGATTGTAATGTGATGTTTTTTGAAACCATGTTGTGATTATGTTTGTTGAGAGATTGTAATGTAATGTTTTGTGAAACAATGATTGAAGAAGTGATACATAAGTACCTTGTAGTTGACATGATTTTGTTTCTTTAGATGATGTAATATACTGGTATGTTTTCATTAGGCAATGAAATTGGGATGGAGGGAGTGCAGGTTTAATATTTGAAATGAGAATGTGTGAAGAGAATCCATATCAGGAAGGAGACAGTAATCCAGGGAAAGGGCATGGTATCCATTAAACTATTGTAACATGCCAATTTAGTCATTGTTGTAGCGGTAGAAGGGCTGCTCTCTCTCTCTCTCTCTCTCTCTCTCTCTCTCTCTCTCTCTCGCCGATGCTGATGTCATCGCCTGAGACGACGCATTCGCCATGCTTTCCTTGAACGGCGAGGACGACCAGTCGAGCAGCGAAAGCCTTCTCTCCGACATCAAGTATTCCTTCCACGATGTGAGTTCCTCTTTTTCTCGGGCTAGGGTTAGGAAATGGTAAATCTCTCGATCTGAGCTCCATATGTGCATGCAATCGTGTTCGATTTCAGCTTTGCGTTTACTTATAGGTACCACAGACGATCTACGAGTCCAAATGGGAGGGCCTAGATCTCGATGGAGAAGTGCCATGAGACCATGGGCTAAAACTGAGGAGATATGTTGCATTCGAAGGCAGTAACACTGGGAGAAGTTTTTGGGCTGTACAAATCAGGTCTGTTTACATTATGTGCAACTGTGACATGAAGTAAAATGTATCGTGCATGTTCATAACACTATAGTGTGTGTGTTTTTAGGTTGGCCTGGTGTGTAAAGCAGTAAAGTGGGTGGATCTTGAGTGGCCAGATGCACTTAAGAAATGTTTGGCACAGTTATGGGAGATGTATGAGTTGGAAAGGTCGGGGAGATTTACTGATGTAAGTGATGCAGCTAAAAAAAATTACAAGCTGTCGATACGAAATAAGGAGCTGGAACAAGAAATCGTGAATTTGCAGTCAGAGCTAACTGTCGGAATCGATGGGAGCTTGGTTGTTGGAACTGCAAAGAAGCTTCAAGATAGTCACAGGTTGCTGATTCATAATGCAGAAAAGGAGAGGGATCAGCTTAGGGAAGAAAAGAAGAAGCTAGAGTACTGCATTGCGGATCTGTTGAAGGAACTGAAGAAGGCGCGCGACGGTGTACAAGGACAGACTATAGAGGATAAAGGAAATTGGAGATGAATAATTTATGTTGTGCCAATGCCTGAAACTAGTTAATTGTAAGACTTGCAGTTGCGCTTTCCGAACTAAGCCAAAATCATCGAGCAAACTAATTTCAGACAAACACACATATCGTGCATAAAGTTAAGTTCACGGTTACAAAATCACCACTGTAGAGGATAAACCAGGCAGTTTAGTACTAAATAGACATGTTGTGTTCAAGCGAGCCTGGCCCGGAGCTGCCTGTTTTCCTCCCTAAGATTGGTCAGCTCCTTCAGTACTATGTCGTGCTTCAGCTATAGGTTCCAGCGCTCCGTCACGGATTGGAGATTTTGTCCGTAGCCATCCGATTTTCCTTCAAGATCCCTTTCATGATCTCTGTCTGCTTCCTAGCCGAGGGGCGACCTTCACTGTGTAGCTTCGCCCAGTCGGTGTTTAACTCCTTTAGTTTCTGGCACTTGTCAGAAAGGACCACAAGTTCAGCCCGTAGTTGGTCAAAGGCCAGTTTTTGGGAATTCTGCTTCTCCCTTTGGATTGCTATCTTGTCATTTAGCCAGGTCGCCAGGTCCTGGTCGATCTTTCGCCTCTTTCCCTACAACAAAAATACATAGTATAGTTTGTTCAGTTCACCAGGACAAGCTAGTTAGTTTCCATAAATAACTGAATCGACTAGTGGCACTGTCATAATTTCAAGGAAGAAGCAATCTAGGACTAATCAACATTTTATGAATCGACTAGTGGCACTGTCATAATTTCAATTTCAAAGACAAATAAGATTTATCTGTAGTTTAGTGTGATGTGTTTTTCTCCCAATATCACCAAATAGTAGTGGGAGAGTGGCAAACTCATAATGCAGAAACCCATGTCCAGATACATAATGGAAAGAGCACATGGTGTCCATTCATGAACATGAACACCAACACATGTCCAGATATATAAGGAGTTACCCTAGGATTCTTATTGCACCCTATAATGGGAAGCAGACTTGGGCATTGCTCCCTGAACCCTAAACATTACAAAAGGAGTGGAGGATGAACTGATATTCGTGTCCCCGCTAACGGGAAGAAGACTTGGGCATTGCTCCGATACGCCTCCATACATGCCCTTAGCTCCTCGTTCTCTTTCCGAACACCCTCGAGTACGGTGATCCCTCTGCTCATGTTTGCCTTCATTTCCTTGACTGCATCCAGGCAACGATTCCTGTCATGGTAGGCTCGGATGGTAGCCTTGGTTTCCTTGACGCGTCCTCTGAGTGCCTCGGTGACTTTGTCCTACAGGAGAATGCACCTTTCCATGAGATTCTTCTTCTCCTCCGTGAGCTCGTTTATTATCTTGATGGCCTGTTCTTTCCTGTTCAAGTTACGGTCGAGCATTTTCTACAGCCTCACGACGTCACGTGCAAAATCTAGCGAGATCTCCTTCTGCACAGATAATTGATGTGTAGGATCTCATTAGCTTGGGTGAGGGAGTGTGCAAGGTCATGTTGGTTGGCAATCTTGGAACTGATCGTGGCCACCTTGTTACGGTACTCGGCCTTCGATCTCTGCATCGTTCATGTTAATTGAAATAGGAATTCTATAATTACACTCCAGGTCCCAAGTGAATACTAATACAGATCAAAAAAAATCCCCGTTGAATCTATTGGGCGCAGTGTTAAAAAATGGACCTAGAGATCTATTCATGACCATGATAAACTCATCCTAATCACACAAAAATCCATAGTGAATCTATGAACAGTGGTATTAAGGGAAGACCAAGAGATCCAATCATATTCATGAAAACTAATAGAACTCGCAAAAGAAGAAGAAAAACCAATGCGGGGCGGACAGCATCTAAGAAATCCACATCATAACTCGGAGAAATAACAGTGTGGAGATTTGCTACCTCGCCGAGACATGGAACGGGGCCGAACGGGTCCGGCAACGCCTCCGTCATGGTGGATTCGGGCTCCACGGCCGGCCTGCAATACGTAGAAGAGGAAGAGCCAGAAGAAGAAGAAAAACAAGAAGAAGCTGATTAAGATCATGATGGAGAGGGAGATGGAGAAGAAGTAGAACAAGAAGACCATATTGGGAGGCGTCCTTGCCTGCTAGAACATTCGGCGCCATTGTCGGGGGAGATTGGGCCTCAATGAGAGGGTGGGCTTGAGCGGCTGGTAGAGCAAGAAGTGCCTCACGGCGATTTCTCTCCCTTTTCTCTGTGAGGATTTTCGACCGGCCTCTCCCCCTCCTAAGTGGAGCCATGGCTTGCAGGGTGAGTGTGGCGGCGGCAGGAGGAAGGAGATAGTGATTAGTATGGGAGAAGAGTCAAAGAGTACATGTCGTGGTCCAGTAGTACTAGTGCTATTATACATGACCACCGTGTACGGTCTACCTTCTCAAAGAAGCCAGGGAGGCAGGGGTAGGGAATCGATGGGACTTGTCTTTATTGTGATGGCCACTTCAATGGTCTTCGGCGCCGCCCAAAATCTAGTATATAATAAGGGGAGTGCCAGCCGGGTGGTCATCACGGGAATCGGCGCGCACATCCCGCGTGCGTGTGTCACGTGTTGATGGGGCAATGACACGTGCAACTGTTGCACGATCACGTCGGCATGTCGAACTCCGTCGAACTCAACGTGACAGGCACGCATGGGATATTTACGAGTCTAGAATACGCCGTGCCACTTTTGTTGTGATCAAATTATGTTCAGTACGCGAGATATTACTTTTTTTTGATAATCGACAAATGCATACGTGGACACGACGCACGAAACCGCTGCTCGTCCTTGATCAGATCGGCACCCCACTCTGTGTACCCGCCATCGACCATTCGGAGCAACAACCTCAAGCACGATGCCCCCTCGTCGTGGAAATGGCAGGTCCAAGCCGTCGACTGACCGTCCTGCGTCCCCAGCTCTTCGTTGCATCGTCTGCGCTCGTGAGTCGCCTGCTGAGGCAGCACGCCGTGTCCGACTGTGCTAGGATCCCTCGACATCAGCACTTGAGGACACCGCAATGTCGAAGATCGTACTGGCCGCGCGGGAGGAGCGTGGGGTACCTGCAGCGTCGGACGAGCGCAAAGCAGCAGCCAGGACAGGGGCGCGTGTTGCACCGGCGAGTACGGACAAGAAGAGGAACGAAAAGAAGACTAGGAAGAAGAGAGGAGATAGCTATTTGGACGAGTCTGACTCAGCCAACAAGGAGGCGTTCATTGATCAGTTGGAGGCAGAAGCGGAGGAGAGTGACGTGGACCCGTGGGACTACGAAGAGGAGGAGGACTCCGACTCCGACGAGGAGATAACACGCTTATTTGAGGAAGGGGGCGGTGTCGAGTTGTCAGAGCAGGACACCGACGGCAGGGACCATGGCGTTGACGAAGACGAGGACGAACCGGAAGACGAAGACGATGGCTTCTTCGAAATATGATCATTTATTTTAGTTAGATAGATGGATTTTCACTTGTTTATGGAGGTAAAGTATTGGTGGCACGGATAGAGAGGTGGCACGGATTGACCATGCATAAAAAAAGTGGAGAAGGGAGGGGTTATCCTGCCCGTTGGATCACATGGGATCAACGGTTGGTGGAGACGATCCGCGTGACATCTGTGTCAGCCAATCAGGGCATAGCACCCATAGTGAGCACATGTTTGGGATCTCCACACTTTTGGGATTTTGTGAGATTTGTGACCGAGGGAGAGGGAAAATCTCTTTTCACAATCCGCCTGTGGATCCACCAATATCATTGAAATGTGTGCTCTTTTCACTAACAACAACCAGAGTCATTGCACGTGTGTTCTCTTTAGAGACCACCCATGGATCCACTAGTGTCATTGCATGTGTGTTCTTTTTACTAACAACAACCAGAGTCATTGAAATCTGTGTTCTCTTTAGAGACCACACATGGATCCACCAGTGTTATTGCGTGTGTGTTCTTGTTACTAACAACAACGAGAGATATTACATGTGTGTTCTTTTCACATACCACATATCGATCCACCAGTGTCATTGCATGTGTGTTCTTTTCACAATCCACCTATAGATCCACCAGTGGCATTGCATGTATGTTCTTTTTACTGACAACAACCAGAGTCATTGCATGTTATTTCTTTTCACATACCACATATGGATCCACAAGTATCATTGCATGTGTTCTCTTTTTACTAACAACAACCAGAGCCATTGTATGTGTGCTCTTTTCACAATCCACCTATGGAGCCACCAGTGTCATTGGATGTGGAGAGAGACTAGCGCGCGTGCGCTGCGCGCCGCGAGAACGCGCGAGCAACCTGCCGTGGGTATCCGACATGTGTCATCGCGGAATCATCCCAGGAAACTGGTCGCGAAGATGTCGCCGACTTTTTCTCTTTTCCGGTTTTTTCTCTTTTCGATTTTTTCTATTTGTACACTGTTCTCCGCTCCGCACGTTAAGTATACACTTTCTATCAATTTCGTTTTTAGTTTGTTTTCTTTTTCATTTTCGTTTATTTTCATTCTTCTCTGTTCCATTTTTCGTTCATTTTTATTATCTTTATTCTCTTTACGGGCAATGGAGATTTTATGGGGTGTAATGGGAGGGGTCTAGTTTGTACAACACAATGAACTGCCTTTCAACGGATTAAAGTAATGCAGTGCATTTGTACATTAAGAGCAGTACACAGATGATTAAGCGCAGCGGAATGTATTGAATTTGAACGGATTACAGTAATGCAGTGCATTTATATATTAAGAGTAGTACAAACATGATTCAACGCAGCGGAATGCATTGACTTTGAACGGATTACAGTAACGCGGTGCGTTTGTATATTAAGAGCTGTTCACAAATGGTTCAGCGCAGCGGAATATATTGACTTTGAACGGATTACAGTAATGCAGTGCGTTTGTATATTAAGAGCAGTTCACAGACGATTCAGCGTAGCGAAATATATTGACTTTGAACGGATTACATTAACGCAGTGCGTTTGTATATTAAGAGCAGTACACATATGTATTTCGGAGCGCCTTGTATTTCGGAGCGCCTTGTATTTCGGAGCGCCCTGTATTTCGGAGCGCCTTGTATTTCGGAGTGTGTGTTGCGGCCTCCGCCCGTGGGCACGGCGCCTTCGGCGCATCAAGCATTCATATAGATCTTGAAGCACCGTGTATTTCGGAGCGCCGTGTATTTTGTAGCGCCTTGTATTTCGGAGTGTGTGTTGCGGGCTCCGCTCGTGGCACGGCGCCTTCGATGCATCAAGCATTCATATAGATCTTGAAGCATCGTGTATTTCGGAGCGCCATGTATTTCGTAGCGCCTTCTATTTTGGAGCGCCTTGTATTTCGGAGCGCCTTGTATTTCGGAGTGTGTGTTGTGGGCTCCACCCGTGGCGCGGTGCCTTCGGCGCATCAAGCATTCATATAGATCTTGAAGCACCGTGTATTTCAGAGCACCGTGGATTTCATACCGCCGTGTATTTCGGAGCGCCTTGTATTTCCCAGTGTGTGTTGCGGGCTCCGCCCATGGCATGGCGCCTTCGGCACATCAAGCATTCATCTATATCTTGAAGCGCCGTGTATTTCAGAGAGCCGTGTATTACGGAGCACCTTGTATTTCGGAGCGCCTTGTATTTCAGAGTGTGTTTTGCGGGCTCCGCCCGTGGGCACGGCTCCTTTGGCGCATCAAGCATTCATATAGATCTTGAAGCGCCGTGTATTTCGGAGCGCCGTGTATTTCGTAGCGCCTTGTATTTCAGAGCGCCTTGTATTTCGGAGTGTGGTTTGCGGGCTCCGCCCGTGGGCACGGCGCCTTCGGCCCATCAAGAATTCATATAGATCTTGAAGCACCGTGTATTTCGGAGCGCCTTGTATTTCGAAGTGTGTGTTGCGGGCTCCGCCCGTGGCACGGCACCTTCGACGCATCAAGCATTCATATATATCTTGAAGCGCCGTGTATTTCGGAGCGCCTTGTATTTCGGAGTGCCTTGTATTTCGGAATGTGTGTTGCGGGCTCCACCCGTGAGCACGGCGCCTTTAGCGCATCAAGCATTCATATAGATCTTAAAGCGTCGTGTATTTCGTAGCGCCGTGTATTTCGGAGCGCCTTGTATTTCGGAGTGTGTGTTGCGGGCTCCTCCCGTGGCACGGCACCTTCGGCGCATCAAGCATTCATATAGATCTTGAAGCGCCGTGTATTTCATAGCGCCGCGTATTTCATAGCGCCGTGTATTTCAGAGCGCCTTGTATTTCAGAGTGTGTGTTGCGGGCTCCGACCGTGGCACGAAGCCTATGGTGCATCAAGCATTCATATAGATCTTGAAGCGCCGTGTATTTCGGAGCGCCGTGTATTTTGTAGCGCCGTGTATTTCGGAGTGCCTTGTATTTTGGATTTTGTGTTGCGGGCTCTGCCCGTGGCACGGCGCCTTCGGCGCATCAAGCATACATATAGATCTTGAAGTGCCGTGTATTTCGGAGCGCCACGTATTTCGTAGCGCCGTGTATTTCGGAGTTTGTGTTGCGGGCTCCGCCCGTGGCACGACGCCTTCGGCGCATCAAGCATTCATATAGATCTTCAAGCGCCGTGTATTTCGGAGCGCCGTGTATTTCTTAGCGCCTTGTATTTCGGAGTGTGTATTGCGGGCTCCGCCCGTGGCACGGCGCCTTCGGCGCATCAAGGATTCATATAGATCTTGAAGCGCCGTGTATTTCGTAGCGCCGTGTATTTCGGAGCGCCTTGTATTTCGGAGTGTGTGTTGCGGGCTCTGCCCTTGGCACGGCGCCTTCGGCGCATCAAGCATTCATATAGATCTTGAAGCGCCATGTATTTCGGATCGCCGTGTATTTCATAGCGCCGTGTATTTCGGAGTGCCTTGTATTTCAGAGTGTTTGTTGCAGGCTCCGCCTGTGGCATGGTGCCTTCGGCGCATCAAGCATTCATATAGATCTTGAAGCGCCGTGTATTTCGGAGCGTCGTGTATTTCGGAGCGCCGTGTATTTCGAAACGCCTTGTATTTCGGAGTGTGTGTTGCGGGCTCCACCCGTGGCAGTGCTCGTAGGTTAACGGAGGAGTTTACCGGCTACCACATCTACAATTATAGAGCAGTACGCACGTTCCTACAAAGCAGTTTCTCATTCAATATATTTTAGCTTGGATGTTAACAGATGGATACAGCTAGCATAGGACATTACGTCCTCATTCTTCCACGAAAAGAAACAAACGCTTCTTCTGTCTGGAGCAAAAGAAAACAATCTATTGAATAGCGATGGAATTTACTAGATCTGGTTCCTCGATTAGTCGCGTGGGTGAGGACCTAGATTTGGTTTAGGAGATTGTTTTAAGGTTAGCGTCTACAAAATCTTTGATCCGTTGCAGTATCCTCAACAAAGCTTGGTATACTGCACTCAAAGAGTCTGGATTTCTTTCGCGTTATATGAAGAAAAATTCGCCATCATGCCTAGGATTTCTTGTTAATTATCATTGGATGCCTGAGGTTGGTAATAGGCTACATGAGCTTGAATATTCATCTAAAGATGAAACATCTCTAGCTATTTGTTCGAACTTAGATTCAACATATCTTCTAAGGGAATTAGTCGTCTGCTGTCGAAACAGAGCAGTCCTCATTCAGGTGTTTCCACATGGTTCTAGAGATACTGGGTACTATGTTAATTATCCTTCCAGGTCTCCAGATTTGTTCACTTTCCTTACCTCCCGTGTTACACGAATGCCATCAATGTCGAAGAGTGATACAGATCATTCATATGGGCAATTCTGTTTGATTCCAAGTGCTGCTAGATCAGGAATGACATGCTTTCATAGAAATATATTCAATGTTTGCAAGGTTTCATATCATGGTGTTATTGCTAATACAACATATGGAAAAAATTTGCATGTCTGTATTCAGCAAAATGGTCAATGGGAGATGCATATTTCTGACCCAATTCCTGTGCCAACACCAACCACTTACCTTAGTCAGCCTGAAGGAATCCTGATAGGCAAAGACCTATTTATGGCGTATGTTGTAGGCCTTCTTCTGTGTTACAACATATCCACACATTTAACTTGTGTGATACAATTCCCTAAATCAGTGAGGCTGACAACAAAGGATCAGAGGAATTATTGTATTTCAGAGGATAGATCAGGAAACATTTTACTAGCTGCCTTTTCTAGTGATGGTATACTGACAACTTGGCTCCTTGACTACAACAATGGTCAAAATAAGTGGATCATCCAAACAATATTAGATCTGCCTGTTGCATCCAGAACTGCTTTTGGCTAGGATATTGAAGATTACTAGAAGGAAAGACTTGGTACTATATGTGAGAATTGCAATCTCCCAGTTTGTGGTGTGTTGCGTGTTATAACAATGTCAGCTGATGGTCGCTATGTTCTGATGATAGTTGATTTTGATGTATGCTTGTTCTGTGCAGACATGCTGAAGAAGACTGTATCAGTTTTATCCAAGTTATCTACACCATTAGTTGTCCATAGTGCTTTTGCAATGTCTGAAGCCTGGCCACCTGCTCTATAGTGATTGACCGAAATGCAATAAAAATTAAATATCTCTTTGTAATGTCAGTATAATAAGCCTTTTGTTGCTTCTTTTGATCTTCTAGCACTTTATTCTGACTTCAATTATGTACTATGTTTCTTTTTTGTAATCTTCTTGCACTGTATGCTAAATTTGGCGTCCTAGTACTGCTATTGTAATTGCTAATTGATGCAGTGCAATTCCATATTATCAGTGTACCTGTAGCATTACATAGAGCAGTATGCTAAATTTCATATTATTAGTGTACCTGCAACATTACATAGAGCAGTGCAATTGTCGAAATAAGGGCAGTGCACACAGGATAAATAGGGCAGTTCTTCGAAAGTACATAGGTTTGTATCCGTGTAGAAAGCAGTTTTCTATATAACTATACGGGCAGTGCACTTAGAGTGCGGGGTCGTCCCGCATTCATTAGAGGCTAGTATAGTTTTTAGGTTAGGCAGTGCACAAAGCTGAGGAAACGTAGTGCTTCGATCAGAAACCAGTGTACCTGCAGCATTACATAGAGTAGTGCAACTATCGAAATAAGGGCAGTTCTTTGAAAGTACATAGGTTTGTATCCGTGTAGAAAGCAGTTTTCTATATGACTATACGGGCAATGCACTTACAGTACATAGGGCAGTTTTTCAAAAGTACATAGGTGTGTATCCGTATAGAAAGTAGTTTTCTATATGACTATATGGGCAGTGCACTTAGAGTGCGGGGTCCTCCCGCAATCGTTAGGGGCTAGTATAGTTTCTAGGTTAGGCAGTGCACGTGGCTAAGGAAACAAAGTGCTTCGAAAAGAAACCAGTGTGCCTGTAGCATTACATAGAGAAGTGCAATTGTCGAAATAAGGGCGGTGCACGCAGCATAAATTGGGCAGTTCTTCGAAAGTACATAGGTTTGTATCCGTGTAGAAAGCAGTTTTCTATATGACTATAAGGGCAGTGCACTTAGAGTACATAGGGCAGTTTTTCGAAAGTACATAGGTGTGTATCCGTGTAGAAAGCAGTTTTCTATATGACTATACGGGCAGTGCACTTAGAGTACGGGGTCGCCCCGCATTCGTTAGGGGCTAGTATAGTTTCTAGGTTAGGCAGTGCACCTGGCTAAGGAAGCGAAGTGCTTCGAACAGAAACCAGTGTACCTGCAGCATTACATAGAGCAGTGCAATTGTCAAAATAAGGGCAGTGCACGCAGGATAAATAGGGCAGTTCTTCGAAAGTACATAGGTTTGTATCCGTGTAGAAAGTAGTTTTCTATATGACTATACGGGCAGTGCACTTAGAGTATATAGGGAAATTTTTTGAAAGTACATAGGTGTGTCACCGTGTAGAAAGCAGTTTTCTATATAACTATACGGGCAGTGCACTTAGAGTGCGGGATCGTCCCGCATTCGTTAGGGGCTAGTATAGTTTCTAGGTTAGGCAGTGCACGTGGCTTAGGAAGCGCAGTGCTTCGAACAGAAACCAGTGTACCTGTAGCATTACATAGAGCAGTGCAATTGTCCAAATAAGGGCAGTGTACGCATGATAAATAGGGCAGTTCTTCGAAAGTACATAGGTGTGTATCCGTGTAGAAAGTAGTTTTCTATATGACTATACGGGCAGTGCACTTAGAGTACATAGGGCAGTTTTTCAAAAGTACATAGGTGTGTGTCCGTGTAGAAAGTAGTTTTCTATATGACTATACGGGCAGTGCACTTAGAGTGCGGGGTCGTCCCGCAATCGTTAGGGGCTAGTATATTTCTAGGTTAGGCAGTGCACGTGGCTGAGGAAGCGAAGTGCTTCGAACAGAAACCAGTGTACCTGCAACATTATATAGAGCAGTGCAATTGTCGAAATAAGGGCAGTGCACGCAGGATAAATAGGGCAGTTTTTCGAAAGTACATAGGTTTGTATCCATGTAGAAAGCAGTTTTCTATATGACTATACAGGCAGTGCACTTAGAGTGCGGGGTCGTCCCGCATTCATTAGGGCCTAGTATAGTTTCTAGGTTAGGCAGTGCACAAAGCTGTGGAAGCGTAGTGCTTCGAACAGAAACCAGTGTACCTGCAGCATTACGTAGAGCAGTGCAACTGTCGAAATAAGGGCAGTGCACGCAGGATAAATAAGGCAGTTTTTCGAAAGTACATAGGTTTGTATCCGTGTAGAAAGCAGTTTTCTATATGACTATACGGGCAGTGCACTTAGAGTACATATGGCAGTTTTTCGAAAGTACATAGGTTTGTATCTGTGTAGAAAGCAGTTTTCTATATGACTATACGGGCAGTGCACTTAGAGTGCGGGGTCGTCTCGCATTCGTTAGGGGCTAGTATAGTTTCTAGATTAGACAGTGCACGTGGCTGAGGAAGCACAGTGCTTCGAACCGAAACCAGTGTACCTGCAGCATTACATAGAGCAGTGCAATTGTCGACATAAGGGTGGTGCACGCAGGATAAATAGGGCAGTTCTTCGAAAGTACATATGTGTGTATCCGTGTAGAAAGCAGTTTTCGATATGACTATATGGGCAGTGCACTTAGAGTACATAGGACAGTTTTTCGAAAGTACATAGGTGTGTATCCGTGTAGAAAGCAGTTTTCTATATGACTATTCGGGCAGTGCACGCAGGATAAATAGGGCAGTTCTTCAAAAAGTACATAGGTGTGTATTCGTGTAGAAAGCAGTTTTCTATATGACTATACGGGCAGTGCACTTAGAGTGCAGGGTCGTCCCGCATTCGTTAGGGGCTAGTATATTTTCTAGGTTAGTCACTGCACGTGGCTGAGGAAGCGCAGTGCTTCGAAAAAAAATCAGTGTACCTGCAGCATTACATAGAGCAGTGCAATTGCCGAATTAAAGGCAGTGCAAGTAGTCTGAGCAGTACATGGCAGTGCACGCGAGGGTTAAATTGGCAGTGCCTCATAGTAAACTAATTTGGGTGGATCAACTCGCAGAGCAGTGCATATATTCTAATAATGGTATTGCAGGAAGAGTACACGGTGGTTGCATATTTGTTTGTGTTGGTAGAACACCACGGTTAATTGGTTTCACAGGCAGTGCATGTAGTGTAGAAGCGCAATGGTTCTTATCTAAACCAGTGTACACTTGTAGTGCACTGTAACTTTTAGGTAATCCAGTGCACTCAGGATAAATAGGGCATTTCTTCGAAAGTAAAGAGGTGTTCCTGCAGGATAAGTGAAAGCAGTTTTCTATATGACTGCAAGTAATTTATTTATAAGGTAGTGCACGCAGGCTAACAAGTACATTTACAGTGCTTCGAAATTAAACTAGGCTGCGCGTAGCATTATAGAGAGCAAGACATATATGAATATAATGGTAGTGCAGTTATAATACACAGTCGTAGCACATTAGTTCGTTGTTTCTATTGCGGTCGATGTATTATAGACTAATATTCTTGATTTGTACATAATGTAGTCCAATCGTCGTCACCTTCATGTGATATTTCGGTCACACAGTATAAGACACTCTTAATTAAAAATGTATCTTATGCATTGCACCAAAACATCACAGCAGCAACGGACTACAGAACAAATTGTGACATGCTGCAATATGCTGCACCCTGTAGAGACAAAGGTAGAAAACAAATATATTAGTTTAAGCATATGAGGTATAATTTTTTGAGTGTTCAGTCATTTGTTTTTACCAGGTAAAACTCTCACCTCGGTATTAAAGGTGTGGATTTGCAAGCATGCTGATATCCCTCTTGTACAAAGGATTTCTTATACAGTGTGACCGAAATAATATACCTATTTTTAGATTTTGTAGCAGTGTTAGGTGTTTGTTCATACACCAAGATTAGTATAAATATATAGCATATTAACTTCTGTATATCGCTATTGTATAGTAAACTTATACATAAAGTAGTACCTTGGGTGTGTAAAACGACTTGGGCATGGCAGATGCACTTGACGATATTGATTTGCTCTTGAATTGGTAGATCCGTTCCTATATGTAATTCTCTGGTTGGCTTCACCTCTAGCTGAACAATTTGTTTTGTATCTAATATTTCTCGGACCTATGATTCCATCTACAAGCATGTATTTTTCATCGACCCGCTTAGCATGCTGCAAAATGGAAGGTGGCGGCTTCTGAGCTATGTGAGACTAGGTGTGGTCGTTGTATGTCTTTATATACAATTCCTTGGTTGTTCTAGGGTTTCCGTCTGGTGGTCCTTGTTGGGCTAAACTATCAGTGTAGATGTTGCAGTTCTTTGAAAACTTGGTTTGTACATGTACCGCTTGAGTTATATATTTTTCCATTGTCTGGCTATACACTAATAGCAGATAATCATTATTTAATCTAATAGTATTTTTCCATTGTAATTACAATATGTTCATGTTAAATATGTATATTGTGCACTAATCAAATCTCTAGGAGCACAATGTCTATTGTTTATATTCTGGTAATTTGATTCCACATAGAATTTATAACAGTCAGTGCGTAGTTACAGCACCGATAATAGTATTACGAGATAACAACAGGACACAAACATTCCGTTTCAGTACATTGCAAATTCTAAATAGACATAAGAGATAAACAAGTACATATTCTTAACAGACATAAGAAATAAGCAAATTATCAATCGGAGTTTGATTCCGACGACTCTGCTAATGCCTGGCTATTATGAATAATGATGTTCATGACAAACATCATTTCGGGGTTAAGCTGTGAATATTTTTTTGCTGCAATCAGTATTGCTTGTCCAACATTGAGATTTGTAGTTTCAATGAAGTTCTTCCATGCGTATTTGTTGAATGAGAAGCGACCATCTTTTGTTGTTTTGTACACCATGGTGTTGACATTACCACTTGCTCCTAAGCGTACTCCAACAAGACCTTCTTTAGCAATTTCAAGTGTAGAAATGAACTTCAATGGTAGTTTCTGAGTTGCAATAGAAGGAAGTCGTTTTTTAGGAATAACATTATGAATGTATTAAACCAATGTGAAATCAATAAATAAAGTTAAATTTGGAAACATACCATATTGTGTTGTTTAATGTTTGTTTTTGTCAAATGAGTCACAAATGGCAACCCAACAAATGAATTGGCCGAGGGGAAGATATCGAATAAGTAATTTTCCTCAGAATCTGTAAGGGTGCATGTCTTGGAAAAACTATAGAATTAAGAACTTGGACATTGCTGTTTTCATCATCACTTCTGCTGTTATCTTCTTCAGAATCAAAATATATCACAGTGATCTTTGGACCTAGAGCTCCCAATGAAAAGAATAGGTGTGCTCCTGCGCCGATCCTATTCTCTGTGACGAACCTTGTGCAACCTGGACCGGTAATGCGAGTAATTGTGTGTTGTTTGTGGACTTCAACATAATATGTTTTTCCAAGAACTTGGAATTCCACTCCAAGTTCAGTTATGTCATTGAATTGCAACCTTAGATTGCATGCTATAGTCTGTGGAATGATTTAGTGAAGGAGAGGACTCTTATGTTAACAAATATTAAGAAATGGATTTATATATATTTAAACGTAGTGTATACATACCAGTGAATGCTCGAACCGACCTTCTACGAGACGAACAATGAATTCCGAGCCTGAATGTCCTAAATTTTTACCACAGTGACTGAAACAAACTTGACATAGCACCATTTCTTCTGCAATAAAAATAGTTGTGTGTTATTAAATCTCTATACATATATAAAATAATTTATAATTTGTGCCTGGATTTTTTCTTATATTTTGTAATTATGTTGCTTCTAATAATCTGATTCTGTAGATATGGTTCGTTTAGACTGGAACTAATAAGTAGGGTTAATCTAGTAATTAAACTACCATTGATGTTTGTCAAATTAAACAAATGAACATTCTCATCATACCATTAAAAAAGTATAACAACTTTAGTGTTAGTTCAACATCATATAGATATATTGTGTTCTATCTTTAACTCATACTAATGGACTCATATTTGTGAAAATCTAGACAGTATAAATCTTAGTACATTAATTTAGATCTGGAGGAATATAAGCACACAAACATTTTTGCTAATGTTTGTACAATGTAAACGATTTTCTAAAAAATTAAATGATGTTGGTTGCTTACCGAAGACGCGGAAGTGGTGAATCGATGATCTTTCGTTGAAGGAGGCGGCAGAAGTTCGGCTAGGAGTTGGTTTCTTCGCCGCGACAAAAACAGGAACGAGCTTTAGAGGAATTTGGAAAAGGAGTACTTAAATGGATAGGTTGCGTCGCTTTGTTTTATAGAAAGATACTATAATGCTAATTATTTCAACGAAACCCTTTGTGTACTTTCGTTTTATGTAGTTATCGGTAGATATGATAGGCAGTGCAGAAAGACGGAATGTAGTGCGCCTAGTGCACAGCAGTTTCAATATTTTTAACCATTTGCGCAGCAGTTTCATCGATGATGTCAATGCAGTGCGTACGTGATTAAAAAGCAGTGCGTGGTACTGTAAATTTTAGTTGCAGTTCAATACACCTTTATGTCTCTGCCTTGGCCCCTTATTTTGCTCCATACTCACGGTAATTTAACTAAGCATAAGAACACAGTGCAGACTTATTTGTCAGGTGTAGTGTATTGCAGTTACAAGTGTAGTGCGCTGCAGGGCCAGTGTATTGCACGATCAGTGCACTGCCGCGGGTCCTTATCTTACACCGATCGCAAAGCTGCTTTGAGAAGCATAGCACCGCAGTGCCTAGTTATTTCGGAGGCAGTGGGTGTTAGTATTTGTTATAGGTGCAGTGCGTGGTACTTTAAATTTTAGGTGTAGTGCACATTACAGGGTTATTGCTCTGCCTTGGCGTCTTATTTTGAACCATACACATGGTACCTTTACGAACCATAGGAACGCAGTGCATACTTATTTATTATGTGCAGTGTATTGCAGGTACAGGTGTAGTGCGCTGGAGGTGAAGTGTATTGCACGGTCACTACACTGTCGTGGCACCTTATCTTTTCCCGTTCGCAAAGCAGCTTTAAGAAGCATAGGACCTCAGTGCATATTTATGTTGGAGGCAGTGCATATCACTATTTGTTACTGGTGCAGTGCATTGCATGTTTATTGCTCTGCTGTGGCACCTTATTTTGCATATTAGGATCGCAGTGTATTATCGGCTTCACAGGCTATGCGTGTCACTATGCATTGTAGTTGGTGTGCACTGCATTATCAATGCATTGCCGTGGCACCTTTTGCTGAATGTTTCTCACAACAACTTCAGTCGGGGACCATAATAACAAAATGCATAAGTGTTGCACAGACAGTATCAATTCAATGTGCATTGGGTGAGCAATGCATTGCACGGTCAGTGTACTGCCTCGGCACGTTAACTGGCACTATACGCACAGTAATTTTACGGCCCACAGTAAGCTAGTGCATACCTCCTTCACAGGCAGTTCGCTTCTGTTTGTATTGTAGGTGCAGTGTAATGCATGTTCAGTGCAGTGTCGTGGCACCTTACGTTGCACCGTGCGCACATGTATATTTTAAAAATACGATTGCAGTGCATACGCCATACACATGCAGAGCCTGTCCATGTACATTCAAAGTGCATATATTAGTTGTTTGTATTATTAGCATATTGATACATACAAACATCTTAAATATAAAAAATATTTTATTTACATAGATTTACTGAACAACCTAGTGTATTAATATTATTACAAGTATCAATCTAATGACCATCTTCAGTCGGGGATGTCCTTCTCATTGATAGTAGGTCTGAATGCTCTCAATTCTTCAGGAAGTTCATCAAGTAGATCGTTTTCTATCCCGTATATCATCTTTAGCTAAATTCTTCTCTCATTGCGGAAGGAGAGAATTGTTCAACAATCAGGAAATCGGTATGTTTTGAACTTATGTTGCCAATAGAAAAAATATGAAGCAGATTATATTGTAACATAAACAACGCGACTTACCTCTTCTTGGTTGCATTTTATCGTGTCTCCATTGTACCACTTTATACTTCTCAAGATCGAGTAAGCACACTCATTCTCGGTTTTCTTTGGACACCTAGAGAACTTTGCTTCGTTGAACTTCTCTACGACTTCTGGAAAATTGTGACTAGGATATGCCGCTTTAAGAAGTTCATTTATTCTTTTAAGTTGTTTTCATGAAATGCAACATTTATTGATTAGTATTCTAAATAGTGCTGTTGGAAGATTAATATGAAAGTAATGTTCTAACCATGATTGGTCCAATGTTGCTGTGATATTCTTCTCTTGTTTTAAACAAGTAATCCTTGGTGTATTTCCTTGAGTCAATTATGTCGAGGCGACATCCACTGATATACATGTTGAGGGTGTAAACTGTAAAGTGAGAGCTGTACACAACAGGTATTTCAATCTGCAATGAATACATAATAGTAAGTCCATTAACAGAAAAGTTTATTTCATTAATAGTAAGCTCTCGAAATTTATTGTATAATCCTCTTCGAGATAGATGTTTTGAAAATTTAGAGAAACTTACCAGTTTTTCCATGTGTGGTTTAAAATTTTCCATCAATGATTTGAATTGCTTCACACGTTGTTCTGTGCAGATCCAGTTTTCCTTCTCGAATTCTGTCATCGTAGAGACTGAAAGGTTGCATATGAATCTTTTTACTCCGTCCACAAAGCCTTTGCAGGAATTGCTTATCATAAATGTGTCTATATAATGCTGAACCAAATGATTGTTAGTCATCCCTCCTTGTTTAAGATTGGTTTTCAGATCTCGGCCTGTCCATTGTGTTTCTATCATTATTCCAGATTGTATTCTTCGAATCTGAATAATGATTTTGCTGTAACAGATCAGAGAAGTTTGTTGTCATTACTCCAAATTATTATGGTAAAGCAAGTACTGATACTTATCTTCTAAAATTGTAATTTGTTTTTAACCTTTTATTATAAAATTTAACAAATCTTCATGCATTTAAGCTTTTATCCTTGGAACATTGAAAAGTTAGCATACTATCTATTACTTTTATATGTGCATGTTTTAAACAAAAACGCTAGAAAAAGGGCACCCTCGCAGGAGTGTTTTAAATGAAATATCTGAAATATGTATTTTTTTAGAACAACATTAGTATGTAAAAAAAAACTCTATATTATGTCTTACTCAGCATATTTATCTTGAAA
This sequence comes from Avena eriantha, assembly GCA_910589775.1. Taxonomy (NCBI): domain Eukaryota; kingdom Viridiplantae; phylum Streptophyta; class Magnoliopsida; order Poales; family Poaceae; genus Avena; species Avena eriantha. The sequence continues at coordinate 171,556,500 of OU342746.1, forward strand.
ACTTTCATCCAAGATAGCCTTTCGAGCAGCGGCTGCGTGCTTCTTGTATTTAAAAGGCACATGCTTGGAAACTGAAAAGGTATTTTGACCTTTCCGAGCCGGCCTTGATGGCATCCTCGATGTTTCTAGCAGTGTTGTAATAGATTCAAATTGTGACATATTCACCACAGGTGTTTCATCCCTGATTTTTTTGTTTCTGGTTACCCTTCCAGATGTTCTAGCCTTTTCTGGATACATTGTTGATATCATAGCCAAGGTTTCTGGCTTTCTGCTCTTCTTGATTTTTTTCCCACGGTCCTGACTAGATTCATTTTAAATGTTCTTAGCCAATCTGAGTACTTCTATGACTGTGAAATGGAGTTTAGCTGGACTCCTTTCGCCAATCAACAATCTCTTTGTTTCTTTAGCCGCCGACTCAAGAGACTGCATGACAGTGCTTTGTTTTGCATCTGTACTCAAATCAAGTTCAGGAATTCCTACAAAACAAAATCAAAAGCATGTTGTTAGTCTGCATACATCATGATTCTAATTGTATAAATTGAACTTCTAATTGTTATTATATTATTGTTACATTATACCGCAACATACCTTCGGTATTTGTAGTCAATCCACTCAATAGTATATTGGTGTTTTCCATTTCGTTGAACATTCTATAGAACCACAGGTTGCGAATAATAGGCATGTCTTCTGCTGTAAATTCTGTGTAAGAATCCATTACTGTGGTTTCCATCGCTTGTAGCATCATGAAGGTACCGTCTTCACTTGGAATAGAATAAAATGTAATAATAAATTATCAATTAATTCTAAAACATAAATTGATATATCTAAATTTAAAAACAAGGGGAGCAGTTAGTGCTTACACATTGATATGTTTTGATATATCACCAAACTCAATGTCGAAGCTCATTAATTCTTGATGCTCTTGACTGAACCCATGTAGCCATAAATTTTTAACATTGTTTGCGACTTTGATAGCTATTGTTTGCAAACTCTCATCGTCTGGATTTCTTCCCAAGTCCAGTATTCTCATCTTCCTTGATACGAAATCAATTATAAATAAGAAGTAATGATTTTTCACTCGATTCTTATATGCATACGTGGCGTCTGGTATAGTAATCATTACCTATAAAAATGATAGGTATCATTACTAATTATGTAATATGTAAACAATTTAATGTAAAATTTCTGAAATATATTACTTGATGATTATTCACTATTGTTTAGAAAAATTCAACTTACGAAATTATATGCGAGCAACGTGTCTTCTGCTTGAGCCAAAAATAGATTCCTTGTCCTTTGTGGAATTTAGTTGATATCAGCAGTCAAAAATACCTGTAACAATCTTACATTGTATACTATCATTTAAAGAATTGAAAAAAGTTTATTTTTTTATTTTTTGCATGAACAACAAGGTTATGTTAAAATATATGTAAACATATTTATTAACATTATATATGATATACTAGTTTTGTAAGCTTACCCCTATGTTAGGACCAAAACATTTCGTTGCTTGTTCTATTTTAGAAATTGCAAGATAATCTAAAGTAAAATCGAGAACATTTTTTTGTATAGTTCCTCTATCACGGAATGAATCTACAATTTCTCCTGCAGTTACTATCTTTCCTCCTTTTCTTTTTATCAAAATGTATGACCTGTATGAATTATTGTGAATAAGTTAGTTTGATAATAAATTTCAGTATATTATAGCAATACTAATATATGTTAGATTACTATATATAATTTTTTCTTGAAAAATTGCCTTTGCGTTTTTTCTACAGTGTGGAATCTCAACATCATACTGTGAAACTTTTGACTAGTAATCCGCCAGCCTTCGTGTGCTTCCTCCTCTGCAACTTTGTGATAAACTGTGTTATTTCATTTACGTAGGATTAGAATTTTTTCTATATTACTGTTTTTTTTGTAAAAATCACCTTGGTTGAAAGGCGCCTCATCGCGAACAGGTACTATAGCACCAGGTTGTTCGTACTGCTGTTTGCCTGTTCCATGAGTAGAAACATATTGATATCATCATAGTTATTTGTAATAACAATCTTGACAGCCATTCTGTTTGACAAAATATCTTTTCAGTTATTCACAGGTAAACCATGTAAACCTTATTCAAAGGTGTTCACAGGTAAACCTTATTTTTTTGACAAAATATCTTTTCACTATAACTGTACTTACCTTCTTGGAGATTACAACCATGTAAATCTGTAGAAGCATTGCCGTCAGTAATCCAACTATGTACTTCGGCATCAAGGTCTGGGTTTTCTATGTTCTTATCGTCGTCTATATAGCTTTCCTGGTTAAATTATACATTTAAAAGTGATCAGATAGCATAATATAATGTTTAGAAATATACGTAAAAATAAAAAGAATAAATATCGTTGGTAAGATCTAAAAGATAGATAACCTATTGGTATGGCATGGTTTCATTAAATTGAACTCCCTGCCAATTCAATTGATCCATATTATCAACGACGTTGAAATCTTTCATGCCATCAATAATTATCATTTCTTCATCTGGCATTGAGTTATTTTCAAAAGAAGATGCTTCTGGTTCTGCTTGATGTTCAGGTGTGCGATTCTTTTCATTGTCATATGGCAGTCTGTCATCAGGATTCCTCATTGCTTCATCTTGTATAATATTATTATCCATGTTGCATAAGTCATCTTCTTTTTCTTCATTGTGTCTTTCCTGCACAGCCAGATTACCATCTGTGTTGTCGTCAATCTTTTGCTCCACAAATGTAACAGGTGTTACAACTGCATTTGATGCAGTGTTTGCAGGTGTTGGTATTTGCAGTGTGTTAATAACAATTTGTGCATGCGTCAATTCGTCCAAAACATCACCCTTCGTTGAGTACTCATCATCAATTGATGTTTGGTTTTCTCCTTGTTCTGCCGGCTGCTCAGTTTCTGTTTCGTTGACTTCAACATCGTGTTCCTGGTCCCGTGTGCTCCCTGAATCAATTTGTACCTCAGTCACGAATTGATAAACTTCATCTTTAGCGCGTTGAAGTTCATCGTTGTAATCTTCAATCTGAATATCAGTAATCCCCTCTGTTAAATCATCATGACATGCATTTGTATCTACTTTACCATAACAAGCATTTTTTCTGTCGTAATCTTAGGTGTAATTATTGTATCACTGGGATCATTCATTCTCTGGTCGCTGTCTTCTTTCATTCTTTCGTCAACAAGTGCTTCTAACTGCTCACTGATAAGTTCAGCAACTTCTGTGCCAGGTTTACTTAATGATGGTATGGTGGTGTCTTCAGCATGTGAGGTGGAATTATCTTCAGCGTTTTTCTCGATAGACCCAATAGGTATTGTAACTGTAGACGCCGCAGTGTTTGCAGTTACTGGTATTTGAGTTGTTTCAATAACATTTGATGCATCCGACAGTTCTTCCAGATGATCAATTGTCATTGAATATTCAACGTTGATATTGGTTTTGTCTTCTACTTGTCCTGCCTGCTTCTCTACTCCTATTTCATCGTGTTCCACATTATGATCCTGGTTCCTTGTGGTTGTAACTGAAACTATGCATAACTGAGGCACACAGACATCAACTTTATCATTACCATATTCAAGTTGTCTCTCGTTGTTAAAAACCTCCATGTTGTCTGTCAGATCTATATCATATACATTTATATCTGTTGTACCAGAACAAGGCATTATCTGCCGCAATCTCATGTGTATTTTGAGTTGTAGTAGCATCATTCATTCTCTGGTCGCTATATTCTTTTTTTCCATCGTCCACAACTTCTGTAGCTCCTTTACTTAATTCCGTTGTCTGGTCATTGATCAGTTCATTGACGTCTGTGCCAGGTGTACTCAATGATGGTATGGCGGTGTCTTCAGCATGTATGACGGGGGGCTCCTCACTTGAATCTGCTTCTGGTTTAGATGAAGAGGGTTCAGTAGGTTATTTTAGCACCACCTTCTCTGGTTTATCTGCTTCGTCGACTTCCTCCATTTGGTCCATGTTTGTCAGAACTTGTTCATACTCTGCATTGTGTATGATGATGTTTGATATGGCCATTTCCTTTTCCTTGGCCATAATATTGTTCTTTTCCACGAGGTCAACCTTCGCAATCCTTAATCTAGCCAGAGATACTTCCATATCCTCCTTTCTTGACCGAACAATCTCATTGAGCTTACCAATCTCCTCTTGGTTAGATGTTTCATCATCTATGTTTTGTATCAATGGAGTGTTGTTACCAATTGTATTTATGGTTTTGGTTAAAACGATATTTGCTGTTTTAGAACCTGCGGCAGCATCTGAGCTTTGAGAAACCGTTAGGCAAGTAGTGTTGACACATCTAATTAAGTCTGAAAGTTAATAATCACTTCTTGGCTGCAGTATAAAATAATTAAATAAACACAGTCATACGGTATGTTCTTTATCGTAGGTGTTTTGTTGCATTAGTGTAGATTTTTTCGTAGTAGTGATCAATTTTTGTTGACTTGGATAATTAACATAGTTTAAATTTATTTGACTCAAAATGAACCGGAAAAAATCTTAGATGAAGATATAAACATGATTTTTATAATAAATACAACTTACCCTAAGGCTTCTGTAGCTTCTAGTGTCACTGCTCCACTCATCTGATCTGATTTCCTCCAAATATTCCAATTTGAGATGACCAACTCTTGGTGCAAGGTTAGTCAAGTTTGCTTTCTTGTGTACACGAGTGTCTAAATAATAGATCAGAGGCAATGCTCCTGGACCCTCAGCTATGTTTTTATTTCCCTTCTTATCTTGGTATTTTCTTAGCCCCCTCCTTAGCTCATCAAGGAGAACTTTACAGAGGTTCATCTGTTGAATTTTCTTGATATCGAGATCCATGACCATACCAGCCTCCCGTCCTATACGTGCATTACTCGTTGCGCACGTTGTCTTGATGAAGAACACAAGGAATATGAACTTTATTGCCAGATCTGATGTTCCACCATTCTTCACATGATCGTAAAACTTACTCGGTATAATGTTATCTGACTCACTCAACTGAGCTGCTGTTTCAGCCACCGCAAAGCTTTTGTATCGCGGTCAGTTGAAGGTCGTGGATCATCAAACATATTCTTCGTTGGGAAACCATAAATTTCTTGCACCACATCTTCTATTATTTCAAACTCTTCCCCTTGTTCGAGAACAATTTTTACAGAACCAGGTCTAAATTTACTGTATAGCCATAGCATCATCTTCTTGGAAATGTTGCCGTTCAATTTGAAATCAACTACGAACCCACAACCATGATTCCTCAAATAAATCTTCTGCTCATTTGTTACATGGTTTTCCAGAAAGTTGTGTAATTCTGAAAGTGACCCTCTCACTATGATCTGACCATCCTTCATGTCTGCTAGTTCTTTGTGAACTATGTCACGTTTTTTCTTCTTGAAACCAGGTTTATCTATGAAAGCTTCAGCAGCATTAGGGTTTTCTTCAGTACCAGACCCAACTTCTATGTTTTCATCCATACTATTGTGTTTCCTCTTGGTTAATCGTCGTGTTCCATGAGATGAACAAATACTCAACTGCAGAAGTTTATGTTGCAAAAATTAAATCATGCATTATAATTTATATTTTACACTATGATGTTATTTAAAAAAAATTTAATAATAGAGCAACAGTTAAACACATACGTAATTTAAATTACTAGAATCAAGTGAATAAATTAAAAGATGTATAGTCAGCAAAGAGCTCATGAATCAAGAAGAATCAACTAGTACGAAATCAACACAAGTAAACAAAATTCCTGGCAGTGCATTTCAGTTACTAAATTGGTGTAGCAAAGGTGCAAACTTTCCCACCAAAATTTGAACTGTTAATCTGTGTACTCGGTAGAGGAGCAGTTCATTGAAGTTATAATTGGCAGTTCTTATCTAAAAACTATGTCATTGTTTTGAATTTCAACCATGTTGTTTAGAAAAATGTTACTTCACTACGGACATTAAAAATAATAAATCGAAAGAAACCCTAGATTAGTTTGATTAGTGGTTTTCTTGCTCATGGTTTGTTATTCTCAATATTGTTCAAACCATGTGCGCTGGCCATTTTTTAATATATGCTTCACTCTAAACTATGGCCAGAAATAATCAAAATACCTGCATTGAACCTTCGTGACCGCGATTTTCGTCAGCCATGAAATCGATGAATAAGTGTTTTGGGGATGAAAATTCCAGGAACCTTCTGCGGGCGATTTCGATCCGCGTTATATCTATCCTTTTCCCCCTGAGAAAACCCTAATAAAACTTCAATTAGTGCTCGTAAAATTGTGTCCAAACTAAATGGAGAACGAGAGAAAAATACTTCGTGGAATTTTGGACAACACCAGGCTGAATCTGGGATGAGAATGGAGAATATGTGATACCTGTCGTGTCGCCGTACCACTAGTCAAGAGTCTGGAGTAGCAGTAGTCCTTAGCGCTGGTGAAGCTTTTTGCTGCCAAGGAGTTTCTGCCGTTGCTTGCCCCCGTGCATTTAGGGTGGAGGAAGATAGAGAAAGTGGAGAAGTGTGAGAGAAGAAGAGGAAAAAAGAGTAACAGTGTAATCATAGCCGTCCGTTGGGATGTATTGCTGTATGCTGTATGCGCGCGTGTTAACCGTCAGCGGGTTGACGCCACGTAGTTTACATATGAGCCCAACTAAGGAGCACTGCCTCTAGATGCGAATGTGCACTGCTTGGAGATTGCTCAGTAATAGAATATATTCTCACACTTGACAAATGCCACACATAGTTCTTCGTGATCTACGGAAATTTAGCGCTGTGTAACAGAGGCACGTATATCAATTTATTTTATCGATATTCACCGTAGTGCAATAGTAGTACTAGAGGCAGTGCAAACAAACTACAGCGAAATAACTATATTAAAACGAAATAGGCAGGACAATTAGTATTCACATTGCAGTTCACCCACGTTGAATGGTTGAATAATTACTAGCCACCTGGAAACTGAATTTCACCGCAATCGCTTGTTTTTTTTGTGTTTTTACGTTATGTGACTAGTTTTGTAGGACACCTAAGTTTTGTTATTATCTTTATTAGTTATACAAGATTAACAGGAAACAATACTTTTAAAAATGGCCGTGTAATGTTTTGTGGTTGCCAGCAAAATAGATAGATTCTACCTGATCAAAAAATGCCAGGACTGAACGCAGAGCTATTGTACTTTTTCAGAGTAGTGCAAACAAAATTAAGCGAACGTCAAGCTTAATAATTCCACTATATTGTTTTGTGTCTAACAGAAATATAATAAGAAATATATCTTTTAGTCCATATTAAAGGCAGGAGGATATAACTGAAACTGGCAGCACATAAAGCCATATGATAACCAACTATATTAGAATATAAAAAAACATTAAAATTCATGCTCGGACGGAAGTTCAGTTAACCTAATTGTCAGAGAAAACAATATATTGCACATGAATATTATAGCAATATTAAACGCAGTGCGATAGAATGTTGATAAGCAGTGCAAATAACTATACGCTAACAAAGTTAAGTATTATAACAATAGCAGTGCATTGTCTGTTAATAAGGCAGTTATATGGTGCGGAAGAAAAGAATGCCCTTTAGCAACTCATCGTAAGCAAAATGGACATTGTGCACTCCGTGAGCATAGTTACATTTCTATAGGAAGTTGGATGGAATAACCACAGGCAGTACAAATAACGATTAGAGAAGAAATCATTAAAAAATGCAAAAAAAAGTACTCGGTCACAAGGCAGTGCACATCTATAAGAGCAGTGCATTATGTGTTTTTGAAAGAAGTAGTATTTTTCAGTATAGAAATTTATTAATCACCTCGATCGATGCATTATAGACCCTTTGCACTGCGTGAGTAAAGTAATATATATGGTTACGTCAAGAGTATATGCAGTCTTATATTTGTTCACAAGGCAATGCTTAGGTTCGCAGTTAGCTACGTCTATAGGAAGCAACTTTATGAAAAAATAAAATAAGAAGTGCAATTATTGGTCCGAAGCAATGCACATATACAAAGGTAGTGCGCTATGAATAGACGAGGCAGTAATACGTTGTCGTCAAAAGAATGTATTAAGCAGCCCATCCGACGCAAAATGGACCATGTGCACTGCCTGAGGTAAGGCATATATCACTACGTCCATAGCACAGGCAGTGCAATATACCTTTCGAAGGCAGTGCAAACACCGACTAGAGAAGAAAGCATAGGTCAATGTAAAGAGCAGTGCATTATTTGTTCACAAGGCAGTGCACACGCACAAAAGCAGACAAGAGCATAACACTATTGTGTCAAGAAATCACCCTTTTCTCAGCTTTAGCGCAATCAACTACACCTATAGTCTCGGCAGTGCGATATAATTGCCACAGACAATGTAAAGAACAAATAGAGAAGCATCCTTACATATATATATATGTTTACAAGGAAGTGTATAGGTATAGACTTGAATAATATCTTTGTTATCTCGACGATTTCAAGCCACATGATAAACACAAAGGTAAGATGAAATTTTTCTGGCAGTAATATTCATATACACACACGCATGGAAACAATATTGAATTGCAAATAAGCATCCTAATTAATACATTCCACGAACTTATGCTTAGAAGAGGATACTGTTGAACAACTTCTTTTTCCTTGCACTGTTGAATATATGAGGGAATTGTTTGACCCTTTTCTGCAAAAATTTCTAGATCCGCAACTTGTTCTTCTCCTGTGGTTGGTTCAACCACGCTAGGATCATCTTCTGAATCTAGATTTTGTGAACCAGGCTCTTCCTGATCCTTTTCCTCATCGTCTTCTTCTTCTTCTTCTACTTGAGGTCCTTGTTGATTTTCTGCTATTTCCGCTTCGGGATCCACCGCTTCTTCAGCGACTCCTTCCACCTGGATCTCCTCCTCCATTTGTTGTACTACTGGTGCTGGCAACTCAGATCTATGCGCGTAGCATCTCTTGGTTGATCGGAAAGGTGTAAAGCTGGCGGAGTTTGCTCCGTTTGGGTCTGGCGACAAGGGCGATGGTGGGTGGCGTTGTTGGCGACGGTGAAACATTCTTGATAGGTGTAGTTGCAGTTGGACAATGTTGAGGGCTATAAATAGAAATCCAACTTTGCTAAATTTCCTGCATGGCGGGATAAATACATGTTAGTGGCGGGAAGATTGATGAACTAATCGAGAAAGATGGCGGGAAAGATTGCTGAACTTATGGAGAAAGACATGATGCGCTAGCTTTGCGTGACAGCCAAGAAAAGGAAGCATACGGCAAATCAAGTAGTATATCTAATGGTGGTTAATCCATAAGATTCAAACGGAATATCAAATGTCTTTTACTGTAAACGATTTCATTTCACAAACCATTTACTAGGTCATGGTCTGAACAACAATCAGTTCTGCATGTCCGAACTTAGGTGGTTAGTTAAATATTAAACTCTTATTGTAAACACAGAAGCACATATAGTGCATATATATCTGCATTTGGCACGGCGGTGCCTATGAAATACACGGGGATAAGTTGTTTTTCTTTACCACAAAGAACTACACTGCTTGGAAAACAACATCTCTAATGCTACATAATAAAACAATTAATTCATCGTTTTTTATAACACCATAGTACATAGCATCGTTTTTTTATTTTCAGCTCGACTTAGGTGCTAAAACTATCAGTTCTTCCGGTAGTTCATCTTTGCGTCGTTGGCCTCGGAGAGCAGTGCCCAGAACAGATACTCCTCCATGACTGAGCTCGCGTCCATCTGGCCGAATGGTTGAAATGAATCAAGAAGATATATTGTTAATGTCAATCAAAAATTTGTATTTGGTAAAACTATTGATTCAAAACTAGCATTACTTACATCTTTAAGATCATGTACAAGTTGAATGCCGTTGTAGTTCTCAATGCTCTTTAGAATCCAAAAATCATTCATGTCTTCAACTCCTTTTGTACCTTCACATGTTTTGATCTAGATACAATATTTCCCCACTTTGGAAGCTTGTTCTTCGGGTAGAGTTCGTCAACGAAGTTGTCAAATCTCTTTAGCTGAAAAAAACCAGTAGTAGAGCATAGTTAGTGACATAATTTTTTTCAAACTATGCAGATTGTCTTTAGCTTTATGATAAAGTTATAAAAGTAAAAAACCACACCATTTTTTCCCCTATTTGATTGTGTAAGCTGTTTTAGACAATTCTTTTCTCTGTGTTTCTGTAATCCCATGTGTCCAATAACTTCAAGGTGACCACCTTGGGGGTAGTTGTTTAGGATTTGTAAGTAGACACGTGATTGTTCAAATGACATAGGCCGAAATCTGTGATGGGCAAGGAAAATAGTCACATTGATTATATGTTATAAATGAAAATACGGAATATTCTATATGTTATTAATGAGTATGTATTAAAAAACGTACCATCTTAGCTTTTCTCAAATCTGCATTTCAATTAGAAGTTTGAACGTTCAATCTGGAGACGGCTTCAAACTGATAAATTTCATCT
>OU342746.1:171567967-171622439 GCA_910589775.1 Avena eriantha
GCTGAATGTTTCTCACAACAACTTCAGTCGGGGACCATAATAACAAAGTGCATACGTGTTGCACAGACAGTTTCAATTCAATGTGCATGGGTGAGCAATGCTTGCACGGTCAGTGTACTGCCTCGGCACGTTAACTGGCACCGTACGCACAGTAATTTTACGCACCGTAAGCAGTGCATACTCCTTCACAGGCAGTTCGTTTCTGTTTGTATTGTAGGTGCAGTGTAATGCATGTCAGTGCAGTGTCGTGGCACCTTACGTTGCACCGTGCGCACATGTATTTTTAAAAATAGGATAGCAGTGCATACGCCATACACACGCAGAGCCTGTCCATGTACATTCAAAGTGCATATATTAGTTGTTTGTATTATTAGCATATTGATACATACAAACATCTTAAATATAAGAAATATTTTATTTACATAGATTTACTGAACAACCTAGTGTATTAATATTATTACAAGTATCAATCTAATGACCATCTTCAGTCGGGGATGTCCTTCTCATTGACAGTAGGTCTGAATGCTCTCAATTCTTCAGGAAGTTCATCAAGTAGATCGTTTTCTATCCCGTATATCATCTTGTAGTTAAATTCTTCTCTCATTGCGGAAGGGGAGAACTGTTCAACAATCAGGAAATCGGTATGTTTTGAACGTATGTTGCCAATAGAAAAAAATACGAAGCAGATTATATTGTAACATAAACAACGCGACTTACCTCTTCTTGGTTGCATTTTATCGTGTCTCCATTGTACCACTGTATACTTCTCAGGATCGAGTAAGCACACTCATTCTCTGTTGCTTTGGACACCTAGGGAACTTTGCTTCGTTGAACTTCTCTGCGAATTCTGAAAATTGTGACTAGGATATGCCGCTTTAAGAAGTTCATCTATTCTTTTAAGTTGTTTTCATGAAATGCAACATTTATTGATCAGTATTCTAAATAGTGCAGTTGGGAAGATTAATATGAAAGTAATGTTCTAACCATGATTGGTCCAATGTTGCTGTGATATTCTGCTCTTGTTTTAAAAAAGTAATCCTTGGTGTATTTCCTTGAGTCAATTATGTCAAGGCGACCTCCACTGATATACATGTTGAGGGAGTAAACTGTAAAGTGAGAGCTGTAGACAACAGGTATTTCAATCTGCAATGAATACATAACAGTAAGTCCATTAACAGAAAAGTTTATTTCATTAATAGTAAGCTCTCGAAATTTATTGTATAATCCTCTTCGAAATAGATGTTTTGAAAATTTAGAGAAACTTACCAGTTTTGCCATGTGGTTTAAAATTTTCCATCAATGATTTGAATTGCTTCACACGTTGTTCTGTGCAGATCCAGTTTTCCTTCTCGAATTCTGTCATCGTAGAGACTGAAAGGTTGCATATGAATCTTTTTCCTCCGTCCACAAAGCCTTTGCAGGAATTGCTTATATAAATGTGTCCTATATAATGCTGAACCAAATGATTGTATTCATCCCTCCTTGTTTAAGATTGTTTTCAGATCTCGGCCTGTCCATTGTGTTTCTATCATTATTCCAGATTGTATTCTTTCGAATCTGAATATGATTTGCTGTAACAGATCAGAGAAGTTTGTTGTCATTACTCCAAATTATTATGGTAAGCAAGTACTGATGACTTATCTTCTAAATTGTAATTTGTTTTTAACCTTTTATTATAAAATTTAACAATCTTCATGCATTTAAAGCTTTTATCCTTGGAACATTGAAAAGTTAGCATACTATCTATTACTTTATATGTGCATGTTTTAAAAACAAAAACGCTAGAAAAAGGGCACCCTCGCAGGAGTGTTTTAAATGAAATATCTGAAATATGTATTTTTTTAGAACAACATTAGTATGTAAAAAAAATCTATATTATGTCTTACTCAGCATATTTATCTTGAAAACTTTCATCCAAGATGCCTTTCGAGCAGCGGCTGCGTGCTCTGGTATTTAAAAGCACATGCTTGGAAACTGAAAGGTATTTTGACCTTTCCGAGCCGGCCTTGATGGCATCCTCGATGTTTCTAGCAGTGTTGTAATAGATTCAAATTGTGACATATTCACCACAGGTGTTCATCCTGATTTTTTGTTTCTGGTTACCCTTCCAGATGTTCTACCTTTTCTGGATACATTGTTGATATCATAGCCAAGGTTTCTGGCTTCTGCTCTTCTTGATTTTTTTCCACGGTCCTGACTAGATTCATTTTAAATGTTCTTAGCCAATCTGAGTACTTCTATGACTGTGAATGGAGTTTAGCTGGACTCCTTTCGCCAATCAACAATCTCTTTGTTTCTTTAGCCGCCCGGACTCAAGAGACTGCATGACAGTGCTTTGTTTTGCATCTGTACTCAAATCAAGTTCAGGAATTCCTACAAAACAAATCAAAGCATGTTGTTAGTCTGCATACATCATGATTCTAATTGTATAAGTTGAACTTCTAATTGTGTTATTATATTATTGTTTACATTATACCGCAAACATACCTTCGGTATTTGTAGTCAATCCACTCAATAGTATATTGGTGTTTTCCATTTCGTTGAACATTCTATAGAACCACAGGTTGCGAATAATAGGCATGTCTTCTGCTGTAAATTCTGTGTAAGAATCCATTACTGTGGTTTCCATCGCTTGTAGCATCATGAAGGTACCGTCTTCACTTGGAATAGAATAAAATGTAATAATAAATATCAATTAATTCTAAAACATAAATTGATATATCTAAATTTAAAAACAAGGGGAGCAGTTAGTGCTTACACATTGATATGTTTTGATATATCACCAAACTCAATGTCGAAGCTCATTAATTCTTGATGCTCTTGACTGAACCCATGTAGCCATAAATTTTTAACATTGTTTGCGACTTTGATAGCTATTGTTTGCAAACTCTCATCGTCTGGATTTCTTCCCAAGTCCAGTATTCTCATCTTCCTTGATACGAAATCAATTATAATAAGAAGTAATGATTTTTCACTCGATTCTTATATGCATACGTGGCGTCTGGTATAGTAATCATTACCTATAAAAATGATAGGTATCATTACTAATTATGTAATATGTAAACAATTTAATGTAAAATTTCTGAAATATATTACTTGATGATTATTCACTATTGTTTAGAAAATTCAACTTACGAAATTATATGCGAGCAACGTGTCTTCTGCTTGAGCCAAAATAGATTCCTTGTCCTTTGTGGAATTTAGTTGATATCAGCAGTCAAAAATACCTGTAACAATCTTACATTGTATACTATCATTTAAAGAATTGAAAAAAAGTTTATTTTTTTATTTTTTGCATGAACAACAAGGTTATGTTAAAATATATGTAAACATATTTATTAACATTATATATGATATACTAGTTTTGTAAGCTTACCCCTATGTTAGGACCAAAACATTTCGTTGCTTGTTCTATTTTAGAAATTGCAAGATAATCTAAAGTAAAATCGAGAACATTTTTTTGTATAGTTCCTCTATCACGGAATGAATCTACAATTTCTCCTGCAGTTACTATCTTTCCTCCTTTTCTTTTTATCAAAATGTATGACCTGTATGAATTATTGTGAATAAGTTAGTTTGATAATAAATTTCAGTATATTATAGCAATACTAATATATGTTAGATTACTATATATAATTTTTTCTTGAAAAAATTGCCTTTGCGTTTTTTCTACAGTGTGGAATCTCACATCATACTGTGAAACTTTTGACTAGTAATCCGCCAGCCTTCGTGTGCTTCCTCCTCTGCAACTTTGTGATAAACTGTGTTATTTCATTTACGTAGGATTAGAATTTTTTCTATATTACTGTTTTTTTTGTAAAAATCACCTTGGTTGAAAGGCGCCTCATCGCGAACAGGTACTATAGCACCAGGTTGTTCGTACTGCTGTTTGCCTGTTCCATGAGTAGAAACATATTGATATCATCATAGTTATTTGTAATAACAATCTTGACAGCCATTCTGTTTGACAAAATATCTTTTCAGTTATTCACAGGTAAACCATGTAAACCTTATTCAAAGGTGTTCACAGGTAAACCTTATTTTTTTGACAAAATATCTTTTCACTATAACTGTACTTACCTTCTTGGAGATTACAACCATGTAAATCTGTAGAAGCATTGCCGTCAGTAATCCAACTATGTACTTCGGCATCAAGGTCTGGGTTTTCTATGTTCTTATCGTCGTCTATATAGCTTTCCTGGTTAAATTATACATTTAAAAGTGATCAGATAGCATAATATAATGTTTAGAAATATACGTAAAAATAAAAAGAATAAATATCGTTGGTAAGATCTAAAAGATAGATAACCTATTGGTATGGCATGGTTTCATTAAATTGAACTCCCTGCCAATTCAATTGATCCATATTATCAACGACGTTGAAATCTTTCATGCCATCAATAATTATCATTTCTTCATCTGGCATTGAGTTATTTTCAAAAGAAGATGCTTCTGGTTCTGCTTGATGTTCAGGTGTGCGATTCTTTTCATTGTCATATGGCAGTCTGTCATCAGGATTCCTCATTGCTTCATCTTGTATAATATTATTATCCATGTTGCATAAGTCATCTTCTTTTTCTTCATTGTGTCTTTCCTGCACAGCCAGATTACCATCTGTGTTGTCGTCAATCTTTTGCTCCACAAATGTAACAGGTGTTACAACTGCATTTGATGCAGTGTTTGCAGGTGTTGGTATTTGCAGTGTGTTAATAACAATTTGTGCATGCGTCAATTCGTCCAAAACATCACCCTTCGTTGAGTACTCATCATCAATTGATGTTTGGTTTTCTCCTTGTTCTGCCGGCTGCTCAGTTTCTGTTTCGTTGACTTCAACATCGTGTTCCTGGTCCCGTGTGCTCCCTGAATCAATTTGTACCTCAGTCACGAATTGATAAACTTCATCTTTAGCGCGTTGAAGTTCATCGTTGTAATCTTCAATCTGAATATCAGTAATCCCCTCTGTTAAATCATCATGACATGCATTTGTATCTACTTTACCATAACAAGCATTTTTTCTGTCGTAATCTTAGGTGTAATTATTGTATCACTGGGATCATTCATTCTCTGGTCGCTGTCTTCTTTCATTCTTTCGTCAACAAGTGCTTCTAACTGCTCACTGATAAGTTCAGCAACTTCTGTGCCAGGTTTACTTAATGATGGTATGGTGGTGTCTTCAGCATGTGAGGTGGAATTATCTTCAGCGTTTTTCTCGATAGACCCAATAGGTATTGTAACTGTAGACGCCGCAGTGTTTGCAGTTACTGGTATTTGAGTTGTTTCAATAACATTTGATGCATCCGACAGTTCTTCCAGATGATCAATTGTCATTGAATATTCAACGTTGATATTGGTTTTGTCTTCTACTTGTCCTGCCTGCTTCTCTACTCCTATTTCATCGTGTTCCACATTATGATCCTGGTTCCTTGTGGTTGTAACTGAAACTATGCATAACTGAGGCACACAGACATCAACTTTATCATTACCATATTCAAGTTGTCTCTCGTTGTTAAAAACCTCCATGTTGTCTGTCAGATCTATATCATATACATTTATATCTGTTGTACCAGAACAAGGCATTATCTGCCGCAATCTCATGTGTATTTTGAGTTGTAGTAGCATCATTCATTCTCTGGTCGCTATATTCTTTTTTTCCATCGTCCACAACTTCTGTAGCTCCTTTACTTAATTCCGTTGTCTGGTCATTGATCAGTTCATTGACGTCTGTGCCAGGTGTACTCAATGATGGTATGGCGGTGTCTTCAGCATGTATGACGGGGGGCTCCTCACTTGAATCTGCTTCTGGTTTAGATGAAGAGGGTTCAGTAGGTTATTTTAGCACCACCTTCTCTGGTTTATCTGCTTCGTCGACTTCCTCCATTTGGTCCATGTTTGTCAGAACTTGTTCATACTCTGCATTGTGTATGATGATGTTTGATATGGCCATTTCCTTTTCCTTGGCCATAATATTGTTCTTTTCCACGAGGTCAACCTTCGCAATCCTTAATCTAGCCAGAGATACTTCCATATCCTCCTTTCTTGACCGAACAATCTCATTGAGCTTACCAATCTCCTCTTGGTTAGATGTTTCATCATCTATGTTTTGTATCAATGGAGTGTTGTTACCAATTGTATTTATGGTTTTGGTTAAAACGATATTTGCTGTTTTAGAACCTGCGGCAGCATCTGAGCTTTGAGAAACCGTTAGGCAAGTAGTGTTGACACATCTAATTAAGTCTGAAAGTTAATAATCACTTCTTGGCTGCAGTATAAAATAATTAAATAAACACAGTCATACGGTATGTTCTTTATCGTAGGTGTTTTGTTGCATTAGTGTAGATTTTTTCGTAGTAGTGATCAATTTTTGTTGACTTGGATAATTAACATAGTTTAAATTTATTTGACTCAAAATGAACCGGAAAAAATCTTAGATGAAGATATAAACATGATTTTTATAATAAATACAACTTACCCTAAGGCTTCTGTAGCTTCTAGTGTCACTGCTCCACTCATCTGATCTGATTTCCTCCAAATATTCCAATTTGAGATGACCAACTCTTGGTGCAAGGTTAGTCAAGTTTGCTTTCTTGTGTACACGAGTGTCTAAATAATAGATCAGAGGCAATGCTCCTGGACCCTCAGCTATGTTTTTATTTCCCTTCTTATCTTGGTATTTTCTTAGCCCCCTCCTTAGCTCATCAAGGAGAACTTTACAGAGGTTCATCTGTTGAATTTTCTTGATATCGAGATCCATGACCATACCAGCCTCCCGTCCTATACGTGCATTACTCGTTGCGCACGTTGTCTTGATGAAGAACACAAGGAATATGAACTTTATTGCCAGATCTGATGTTCCACCATTCTTCACATGATCGTAAAACTTACTCGGTATAATGTTATCTGACTCACTCAAACTGAGCTGCTGTTTCAGCCACCGCAAAGCTTTTGTATCGCGGTCAGTTGAAGGTCGTGGATCATCAAACATATTCTTCGTTGGGAAACCATAAATTTCTTGCACCACATCTTCTATTATTTCAAACTCTTCCCCTTGTTCGAGAACAATTTTTACAGAACCAGGTCTAAATTTACTGTATAGCCATAGCATCATCTTCTTGGAAATGTTGCCGTTCAATTTGAAATCAACTACGAACCCACAACCATGATTCCTCAAATAAATCTTCTGCTCATTTGTTACATGGTTTTCCAGAAAGTTGTGTAATTCTGAAAGTGACCCTCTCACTATGATCTGACCATCCTTCATGTCTGCTAGTTCTTTGTGAACTATGTCACGTTTTTTCTTCTTGAAACCAGGTTTATCTATGAAAGCTTCAGCAGCATTAGGGTTTTCTTCAGTACCAGACCCAACTTCTATGTTTTCATCCATACTATTGTGTTTCCTCTTGGTTAATCGTCGTGTTCCATGAGATGAACAAATACTCAACTGCAGAAGTTTATGTTGCAAAAATTAAATCATGCATTATAATTTATATTTTACACTATGATGTTATTTAAAAAAAATTTAATAATAGAGCAACAGTTAAACACATACGTAATTTAAATTACTAGAATCAAGTGAATAAATTAAAAGATGTATAGTCAGCAAAGAGCTCATGAATCAAGAAGAATCAACTAGTACGAAATCAACACAAGTAAACAAAATTCCTGGCAGTGCATTTCAGTTACTAAATTGGTGTAGCAAAGGTGCAAACTTTCCCACCAAAATTTGAACTGTTAATCTGTGTACTCGGTAGAGGAGCAGTTCATTGAAGTTATAATTGGCAGTTCTTATCTAAAAACTATGTCATTGTTTTGAATTTCAACCATGTTGTTTAGAAAAATGTTACTTCACTACGGACATTAAAAATAATAAATCGAAAGAAACCCTAGATTAGTTTGATTAGTGGTTTTCTTGCTCATGGTTTGTTATTCTCAATATTGTTCAAACCATGTGCGCTGGCCATTTTTTAATATATGCTTCACTCTAAACTATGGCCAGAAATAATCAAAATACCTGCATTGAACCTTCGTGACCGCGATTTTCGTCAGCCATGAAATCGATGAATAAGTGTTTTGGGGATGAAAATTCCAGGAACCTTCTGCGGGCGATTTCGATCCGCGTTATATCTATCCTTTTCCCCCTGAGAAAACCCTAATAAAACTTCAATTAGTGCTCGTAAAATTGTGTCCAAACTAAATGGAGAACGAGAGAAAAATACTTCGTGGAATTTTGGACAACACCAGGCTGAATCTGGGATGAGAATGGAGAATATGTGATACCTGTCGTGTCGCCGTACCACTAGTCAAGAGTCTGGAGTAGCAGTAGTCCTTAGCGCTGGTGAAGCTTTTTGCTGCCAAGGAGTTTCTGCCGTTGCTTGCCCCCGTGCATTTAGGGTGGAGGAAGATAGAGAAAGTGGAGAAGTGTGAGAGAAGAAGAGGAAAAAAGAGTAACAGTGTAATCATAGCCGTCCGTTGGGATGTATTGCTGTATGCTGTATGCGCGCGTGTTAACCGTCAGCGGGTTGACGCCACGTAGTTTACATATGAGCCCAACTAAGGAGCACTGCCTCTAGATGCGAATGTGCACTGCTTGGAGATTGCTCAGTAATAGAATATATTCTCACACTTGACAAATGCCACACATAGTTCTTCGTGATCTACGGAAATTTAGCGCTGTGTAACAGAGGCACGTATATCAATTTATTTTATCGATATTCACCGTAGTGCAATAGTAGTACTAGAGGCAGTGCAAACAAACTACAGCGAAATAACTATATTAAAACGAAATAGGCAGGACAATTAGTATTCACATTGCAGTTCACCCACGTTGAATGGTTGAATAATTACTAGCCACCTGGAAACTGAATTTCACCGCAATCGCTTGTTTTTTTTGTGTTTTTACGTTATGTGACTAGTTTTGTAGGACACCTAAGTTTTGTTATTATCTTTATTAGTTATACAAGATTAACAGGAAACAATACTTTTAAAAATGGCCGTGTAATGTTTTGTGGTTGCCAGCAAAATAGATAGATTCTACCTGATCAAAAAATGCCAGGACTGAACGCAGAGCTATTGTACTTTTTCAGAGTAGTGCAAACAAAATTAAGCGAACGTCAAGCTTAATAATTCCACTATATTGTTTTGTGTCTAACAGAAATATAATAAGAAATATATCTTTTAGTCCATATTAAAGGCAGGAGGATATAACTGAAACTGGCAGCACATAAAGCCATATGATAACCAACTATATTAGAATATAAAAAAACATTAAAATTCATGCTCGGACGGAAGTTCAGTTAACCTAATTGTCAGAGAAAACAATATATTGCACATGAATATTATAGCAATATTAAACGCAGTGCGATAGAATGTTGATAAGCAGTGCAAATAACTATACGCTAACAAAGTTAAGTATTATAACAATAGCAGTGCATTGTCTGTTAATAAGGCAGTTATATGGTGCGGAAGAAAAGAATGCCCTTTAGCAACTCATCGTAAGCAAAATGGACATTGTGCACTCCGTGAGCATAGTTACATTTCTATAGGAAGTTGGATGGAATAACCACAGGCAGTACAAATAACGATTAGAGAAGAAATCATTAAAAAATGCAAAAAAAAGTACTCGGTCACAAGGCAGTGCACATCTATAAGAGCAGTGCATTATGTGTTTTGAAAGAAGTAGTATTTTTCAGTATAGAAATTTATTAATCACCTCGATCGATGCATTATAGACCCTTTGCACTGCGTGAGTAAAGTAATATATATGGTTACGTCAAGAGTATATGCAGTCTTATATTTGTTCACAAGGCAATGCTTAGGTTCGCAGTTAGCTACGTCTATAGGAAGCAACTTTATGAAAAAATAAAATAAGAAGTGCAATTATTGGTCCGAAGCAATGCACATATACAAAGGTAGTGCGCTATGAATAGACGAGGCAGTAATACGTTGTCGTCAAAAGAATGTATTAAGCAGCCCATCCGACGCAAAATGGACCATGTGCACTGCCTGAGGTAAGGCATATATCACTACGTCCATAGCACAGGCAGTGCAATATACCTTTCGAAGGCAGTGCAAACACCGACTAGAGAAGAAAGCATAGGTCAATGTAAAGAGCAGTGCATTATTTGTTCACAAGGCAGTGCACACGCACAAAAGCAGACAAGAGCATAACACTATTGTGTCAAGAAATCACCCTTTTCTCAGCTTTAGCGCAATCAACTACACCTATAGTCTCGGCAGTGCGATATAATTGCCACAGACAATGTAAAGAACAAATAGAGAAGCATCCTTACATATATATATATGTTTACAAGGAAGTGTATAGGTATAGACTTGAATAATATCTTTGTTATCTCGACGATTTCAAGCCACATGATAAACACAAAGGTAAGATGAAATTTTTCTGGCAGTAATATTCATATACACACACGCATGGAAACAATATTGAATTGCAAATAAGCATCCTAATTAATACATTCCACGAACTTATGCTTAGAAGAGGATACTGTTGAACAACTTCTTTTTCCTTGCACTGTTGAATATATGAGGGAATTGTTTGACCCTTTTCTGCAAAAATTTCTAGATCCGCAACTTGTTCTTCTCCTGTGGTTGGTTCAACCACGCTAGGATCATCTTCTGAATCTAGATTTTGTGAACCAGGCTCTTCCTGATCCTTTTCCTCATCGTCTTCTTCTTCTTCTTCTACTTGAGGTCCTTGTTGATTTTCTGCTATTTCCGCTTCGGGATCCACCGCTTCTTCAGCGACTCCTTCCACCTGGATCTCCTCCTCCATTTGTTGTACTACTGGTGCTGGCAACTCAGATCTATGCGCGTAGCATCTCTTGGTTGATCGGAAAGGTGTAAAGCTGGCGGAGTTTGCTCCGTTTGGGTCTGGCGACAAGGGCGATGGTGGGTGGCGTTGTTGGCGACGGTGAAACATTCTTGATAGGTGTAGTTGCAGTTGGACAATGTTGAGGGCTATAAATAGAAATCCAACTTTGCTAAATTTCCTGCATGGCGGGATAAATACATGTTAGTGGCGGGAAGATTGATGAACTAATCGAGAAAGATGGCGGGAAAGATTGCTGAACTTATGGAGAAAGACATGATGCGCTAGCTTTGCGTGACAGCCAAGAAAAGGAAGCATACGGCAAATCAAGTAGTATATCTAATGGTGGTTAATCCATAAGATTCAAACGGAATATCAAATGTCTTTTACTGTAAACGATTTCATTTCACAAACCATTTACTAGGTCATGGTCTGAACAACAATCAGTTCTGCATGTCGAACTTAGGTGGTTAGTTAAATATTAAACTCTTATTGTAAACACAGAAGCACATATAGTGCATATATATCTGCATTTGGCACGGCGGTGCCTATGAAATACACGGGGATAAGTTGTTTTTCTTTACCACAAAGAACTACACTGCTTGGAAAACAACATCTCTAATGCTACATAATAAACAAATTAATTCATCGTTTTTTATAACACCATAGTACATAGCATCGTTTTTTATTTTCAGCTCGACTTAGGTGCTAAAACTATCAGTTCTTCCGGTAGTTCATCTTTTGCGTCGTTGGCCTCGGAGAGCAGTGCCCAGAACAGATACTCCTCCATGACTGAGCTCGCGTCCATCTGGCCGAATGGTTGAAATGAATCAAGAAGATATATTGTTAATGTCAATCAAAAATTTGTATTTGGTAAAACTATTGATTCAAAACTAGCATTACTTACATCTTTAAGATCATGTACAAGTTGAATGCCGTTGTAGTTCTCAATGCTCTTTAGAATCCAAAAATCATTCATGTCTTCAACTCCTTTTTGTACCTTCACATGTTTTGATCTAGATACAATATTTCCCCACTTTGGAAGCTTGTTCTTCGGGTAGAGTTCGTCAACGAAGTTGTCAAATCTCTTTAGCTGAAAAAACCAGTATGTAGAGCATAGTTAGTGACATAATTTTTTTCAAACTATGCAGATTGTCTTTAGCTTTATTATAAAGTTATAAAAGTAAAAAAACCACACCATTTTTTCCCCTATTTGATTGTGGTAAGCTGTTTTAGACAATTCTTTTCTCTGTGTTCTGTAATCCCATGTGTCAATAACTTCAAGGTGACCACCTTGGGGGTAGTTGTTTAGGATGTAAGTAGACACGTGATTGTCAAATGACATAGGCAGAAATATCTGTGATGGGCAAGGAAAATAGTCACATTGATTATATGTTATAAATGAAAATACGGAATATTTCTATATGTTATTAATGAGTTATGTATTAAAAAACGTACCATCTTAGCTTTTCTCAAATCTGCATTTTCAATTAGAAGTTTGAACTGTTCAATCCTGGAGACGGCTTCAAACTGATAAATTTCATCTTGTCCTCCAGAATTTGTGAAATTCTCCTTTTTCCCAATGTCACATAAACGAGCAACCCCTAGTGGCAGTACTATCCTTCGATTCTTGAACAAACATTTGTAGTCCGGGATACTGCACCAGCTTGAAATTATGAAGCCAATCATGTCATCATATAGCTTGCCTTTTCCATTGAAACATGCTGCAAGCCTTGCCGCAGTCCAACATTTTGGTATTTCTAGGCCTTGTTCCAGAGTTGACGAATATTTCACCATAACCAGCCTGAGAATTTCCACAAACAAGCGAAAAAAGGATCAAATGTAAAAACTAGGATCCATGATTGTGTGACAACATACACATATATTTTACTAAAGGAATCCACAAAGCATAGTTTGGTGCTTACTCTTCATTCTTCTCCAGAAAATGCTTGCTTAGTAACAATCTACGAGCAACTGCGGCGTCTCCCTTGTACTTAAATGTGGGGGGAACGTACACAGGCAACTTAAGTTTTAAGATGTTTTGTAGAGGCCTCTTGTAAGATTTGACATTATCTGGGGAATTATGACCAAGATCCTTGCTCCTTGTAACAGGTGTTCTTAATCCTTACTCTGGCAACGAAAATGTTTTAGTTGCATCTTCTCCATGGAGTTTTGATCCGATACACGAGGTGTCTGCATTGTCAATCTGTGTTCTAACATCAGCTGTGTCATGCGGATGTCCTTTCTGAATTGCTTTTTCAACAACAGCGACCTCTTGGTTAGAGGAACCTTCTTTGTGAGTAATTTCTAGTAACAACATGGTCACACCTGCAACAATATTTGTGAAAAACTGTGTTATTTCCTCTTACATGTTATTAATGTAGAAAACATCGTCTAATGTAAAAACCAAGCATCTTGACATAATATGACCGTATCATTGTTGAACTGCGTGGTTAATCTGTCTTCGTCGGCTCCTACAACGTCTTTGTTGCATCCTTGTACTTGTTTAGACGAGTTTCCTCCTATCATTATTACAAGTAGTTTTCCTATCAAGCCCACTAGTAATTTTGCTATTAGCAGCATATCTACAGAATACAACAATACCATTGCTTAGCTGTGCCGTTGATGGCTGTTGGTCAGTTTCAAATTGCTTAGAATTGTCTTCTCCTTCTCCCGTAGTATGCGTTGTTACTTGTGTCGGTGTCGCCATGCATGTAGAACAACTCTGAATAACACATCAAATATATCAGTAAAAAATATAAAAAATGGACAAGTTGTTACATTACACTTCTATTTCATAGATTATTATTTGTATGTGCTCGTGTGATGGAAGTAGCTAATACACGTCTAAGATATATGAACCTGTTCATCCAAGGCTCTTGCGGTTACAATACTGTGCTCCTCTTCTGGTGCTGCTATATTTTTTATTCTATCCATGTACATGATTCTTCTATCGTCAAAATTCCAGGGCGTGTTGTTATCAGCTGAATCCATTTTATTCACTGTTACCGCTGCTGACTTGCATGTAGTAGAGCATTCGTTCCCAACATTAAGGTCATGAGTTGCTCCCTCAGTTGTATGCTTTGATTGCTTGATTCGACTGGTGCCTGAAATGTTTGCAACGTTGGTCAGGTCATTCTCACATCTATCAAAACATCTCAGCACGTCAGTTCCACACTGATGGGATGCTCGAAAGCAGTTAGCCATTTCTTCCAGTTTACTTCTTTTCAGGTCCCTGTGCTTCATGGTAAGTTCTTTATATATCGTTGCAGCATTTGTATCATCACTTATGATTTCATCACCTGCTTCCTCCTCTAGCAGTATATCTATATACTTGTCCATGCATTGATCTAGCCTCTGGCACTTTGTTCTTGAACCCTCTAATTCTCTGTTAGAGGTTGATGTTATCTTGTTACAAGTCGTTTCTGCCATAGGAGGTTTCAAATAATAGCTTCTTTCGTCACAGCTTTTCGACTGCAAACAGTAATCAAATATTATTTCTATGGATCATGAATAACTATCAGAAGAGGTAATTTTAAAATAGTTCATTTGATAGAATGATTCTTTATGTGAAACAAGATGAGGTCAAGTAGAATAGTTACATTCAGTCGTCCCCACCTCTCTTTGTCAATGACATCTGCTTTCAATACAGCAAGCAGATCTGATTTGTCCAGATATTTGATCCTTGGTGTTTCTTTTGTTATAAGTGATTTTCTACACTTGAGCGAATCCAGGTATATTATTAGAGGAAGGACTGCACAACCTTCGGCAACACTTTGATTCATATCATCAACATGAAACTTTATTGCTGCCCTCTTGATATCAAGGCTTTTCACTACCGCAACTTCCCGGCTGATGTGGTTGTTTAAACCTGGACATATAAGCTTTGTGCGGATTACAAGTATTATGCATTTCATTGTAAACTTGTCTATTGCACCCTTTTTGATATGGCGGGTCAGGTGTTGCACCGTTGCAGTGTCCCTCTCTCCCAAACCCAATTTCTTCTTAAGCCACAGTAAAGCAAAGGTATCGCCAGCTTCTAAAGGCCGAGGCGCCTTTATAATGCCGTTGGGTAGACCACGGGCAGAATGCACTGCATCTGCTATCAGAGCTATAGTCCTACCACCGGAAAACTCCATTTTCAGAGTTTCTACATCAATCTTCTTGTATAGCTTAATAATCAGGGGCCTACTAATGTTGGAATCCAGCTTGTATTCCAGGATGAAACCCTAGCCAATCTTCACGAGCTCTATTTTTTGGAGATCGTTCAGATCATGTTTAATCAATCTGTTGAGCTCTTTGAGAGAGCACCTTACTGTGTAATTTGATCCAGTCCTACTATGGGGCTTCTTCTTGTCCCTTGTATATTTTTCAATTTCCATCAGTTGATTCTTGGACATATCCTGGTAGTTTACAGAAAAACGTATCAAATATTCATAAACTTATTTCTAAATTTCTTAGTGCAGACTGTAGTCTCGATTAAGGAATATGACATGTATTAACATTACGTAAGCTTACCATGACAATATTATTCTGGTTGTTCGGACTGCCATGTTGTTCTCCACCAATCTTTCCTTTCTTCTTACATACATCGCCTTTGATGTTTGAACCTATTTTGCGTTTCTTTTTCAGCTCCAGCTTTATTTTGTAATTCTCAATCTTCCTGTTAAGTTCATTTTCTGACACATCAAACTCATCGTCAGTTTGTGCCATACCATCGAAAGATTCTCCATCGCTAGCATTGCAAGAGCTTATTTTTCCCTGGTGGAAGAGACATACCAATCTTATTTCACGTTATAATTTTCGAACCGACCACCTAAAGCACTTCAATTCAATGTGCTTAATTTAAACTTTAAATTATAACTACACCTAGCTGTACAGTGTAACATCAAGTTGCAGAATAGGACAGGTGCAAGTGCAGGTGCAAGTAGTTATAAAATTATGCATGCAACAAAAACTGAGAAAAAAATTAAACTAACCAGAACGCATTACTAATCATTCATTGAATATCGGAATTGACTTGAAGTATCAGTAAGATATAATTTACTGAAGCTGATCCTTCTTGTGAAAAATATTGTGTATGTTGTCCGAGTGCATAATAAATATATTTTTTTACTTACCGTATGATTTATGCAAAAGGATTTCTCATAGAAAAAATATGATGTAGTAACGAAATGCTCCCTTCGTTTCAAAATATAAGATGTTTTGGCTTTGTGACATGAGTGTATCTAGACCCCTTTTAGTATCCATGTTCACTCCACACCTTGATGAACCTACACACTAAAAGAAGTCTAGATACACTTCATTCACAAAGATAAAACATCTTATATTTTGAAACGGAGGAAGTATTAGATATAGAAAGCTAGGGTTTCGATATTTAAATTTTACTAACCTATTCCCTCCGTCCTAAAAAGGATATCAAAAGTTTGTTTGAATTTGGATGTATCTATATACTCCCTCCGATCCAAATTAATTGACTTGGATTTATATACATGTCTAGGTTCATCCGAATATAGACAAATCCAAGTCAATTAGTTTGGATCGGAGGGAGTACTAAATACTGTCTACAATCGTATTTCGCTGAAACAAACTTGAAAAACTAATTTAGACTATAATAGTCTTTCAATTTATCGTGGACTTGATCTCAATACCAAGGTTTCCATAGTATGGACGACAAATCAATGATTCTACAAGGAAATCTTTGCTATCAAGTAAGAGAGGTAAGTTCGTCGCAACTTAGTAGTAGCAGGGATGATCTCGAATCCTTATCAATGGGGATGTTTTGTTAAGTTGCTATAGAGAATCCTTACCTCGGAAAGAGGACGGCGCCGATGGTTCCTTCTGCTGCAGATTTTCCGCAATCTGCGGAAGAGTTGCTTCTCTTCTGGGGATGGGACCAAGTAAGAGCGGTATGTTCTTTGCAACTTAGTAGTAGCAGGGATGATCTCGAATCCTTATCAATAGGGATGTTTTGTTAAGTTGCTATAGAGAATCCTTAGCTCGGAAAGAGGACGGCGCCGACGGTTCCTTCTGCTGTAGATTTTCCGCAATCTGCGGAAGAGTTGCTTCTCTTCTAGGGATGGGACCAAGTAAGAGTGGTATGTTCTGCGCAATTGAGTAGTAGCAGGGATGATCTAGAATCCTTATCATTGGAGATGTTTTGTTAAGTTGCTATAGAGAATCCTTACCTCGGAGAGAGGACGGCCCCGCCGGTTCCTCCTGCTGCAGATTTTCCGCAATCTGCGGAATAGTTGTTTCTCTTCTAATGATGGATAGTAGAGGAAGAAGATGAAGGCTAATTAGATACAATAACAGAGAACCGTGTTGCCCGTCGTCCATAATAACTGTTGTAATGCCCGATTTTATTAAGATTTTTCCAGGGCAGTGCAAATCTTTTTTTAAATGTCAGTTCAATAGTAAACTAGTTGGTAGAACAATAATTCATGGGCAGTGCATCTTTGTGTGTATGGCATTATAATGTCAGTACCACGATGCACCAAACGAGCAGTGCATGATTGATATTCGAGCTATGCATCATAGTGTATATAGCAGGTGGTATTGAATTGCACGTCTATTACACCGCCATTTCATATTA
Organism: Avena eriantha; assembly: GCA_910589775.1. Classification (NCBI taxonomy): domain Eukaryota; kingdom Viridiplantae; phylum Streptophyta; class Magnoliopsida; order Poales; family Poaceae; genus Avena; species Avena eriantha. Next base: position 171,585,385 of record OU342746.1, read on the forward strand.
TCTTTCACCAAGCAATGCACAGTAGGTGAAAAACGAAAAGGTTGAACCAAGACCCAACATGTCAGAAGTATACATCGATACAGATAACGTTCAGCAGTGCATACTACGTACACGGGCAGTGCACCTCGCTGCGCATAGCAGATTGGGTGCATTGCACGCTCATTGAACTGCCATAGAATCTTGACTTGCACTGTGCGTATAGCACTTTATGAAGCATTTGGAAGGCAGTTCATATATACTTCATTGGCAGTGCATACCTGTCTTTAACCGCATTGTATTAGTATTATCCTGAAGCGCTCCAAATTTGATCGTTTTTTACGTGATAGCATATTGCTTTTAATTGAAAATAACGAATTTCCATTAATGATTAACGTTGGTCAAGAATTGTACTGAATACTAGTTGCTTATTCGTCTGAACGAAGTGCTGTGCAGTATAGATGACAGTTCTATATTTATAGTATAGACAGTGCGTGCATTAGTACGTTTTTCCGCTAATAAAAACTTTTTATTTCTCACAAACTGTGCACTGCTCGGTGCAAGATAATATAAAAGGGCATTCCCACTTGCTATGTACACTGAGATGCACTACCCGAATACAAATCATGCACTGCTCGTTGAGTACTTCGTGATGTTATCATTATAATGCCATGCACATGAGATGCACTGCTCCAAAGCTGTAGATGAACTGCCCTAAAAATGCTTTGTAAAGTGCTGTCAAAACAAATTTATAAATTTAATGATCCAAAAGTGGTCTGAAATTTTAAATGTTACTAATCCCTATTACAATTAATTCCGACTATTTTTTGGAGTGCCAATAATTCCATCGATAAATTTCTAGTCATGCCGGAAACGCATGTCAGAGATTTGTTTCTGAATGAAGCAGCATTATTCATCACATTCATCACTCCTGCGAATCAAACAAAAAACAAATAAAACTTCACTAAATGATGATAGACACTGAATAAATAGTTATTATTTTGGTGCAATTATAGAAGTACATACATCTATATTGATTGACAAGTTCCTTAATCTTTCTTGTGTAGTTTTCATTGAACTTTGACAAAACCATGTCAAACGTCAGCTGTTCCCGCAAGGCTTTAGTATCATTCTATACAAATAAAAGTTCATATCAAATAAATTTTAATTTAGTGCTATTTTATACTAGTGCAAGTACGAAATTAAGTCTGCCTTGAAATTATACTTATAGACTGGAACCAGTGGTCAACAACACCATCGTAAGATTTGAGCAACCTCAGCAAACCTACTCCGCTGTCTTTCCTGCTCATTTCATAGACAGACCCATATTTCAGTTGCTTGTTTGATATATAACTTTTAATAGGGCAAGGATCACGCAGTGTTAACGATACTTAACTGGTTTTCATTGTTAGATATCCACTGAACAGGTGTGGTTCTCATATTTCGAAATTCAACCCTGTACGAAACACTGTATGCTTCTTCAAACGCAAACTTGAAGTTGTTTATCACAATGGCTACTTCCTCTTCAATAGTCTCGTTCATGATGTTCGAACAAACAATATCATATTTCCGACCTTGAAGGTTAGCAATCACGGCATACCACACATCATTTGGCCGTAGAGGTATGATGCTCTAAACAAACAAAGAGACGAAACAATTGGCTCTGCAGATCTAAAAACAATGTCACTAGAAAATAACGTAGACACTAAAATTTAAAAATTACCATTGATACGTTCGCCAGGTTCCATCTAGTGTGATTCTCTGATAAGTATCGTTTGAACGGCCTTGTGAGCAAAAGCTAATAACATAATTTTTTAGAAAAAAAAACAAACTAGTTAGTAGATATCATAATTTCTGTGTTCATGGATCGATGTATGCGTGTTCAGTCGCACATGAAAACATGTATAGATAGAACGGGTGTTACTAAAAAAACTTTGTAATTGCGCTTACCGCATCTTCGTGCATCATGATGTACCTGGTCGGGAACAATTCATGATTGTGTTGATTATTATCTAGGTTGTGTTTCTGTTCTGTCATGACCAGCATTGCCATCTAGTTCATTACGTGTAAATTCACACTTCCATAAATCTGCATTGATAAACCAAACACTCTTTGGCAAGCCCATTTCTTCCTGCACAGAACCACCTTGTCGCTGGTAGAATACAGAAAAATAGAATCGAAATACTCCATTATTACAATGCGATGAAAACAATTAAATATATTTTCATAGTAAAGTATGCGAGACAAAACGTTACCTTCTCTCCTTTTGATTCGGAGTGGTCTCTACTATGAATTCAAATAAAGCTACTTCAACATCTTTTGATTGTTTCACGGTAGGATATGGAATTCGGTGGCGATTAATGCATGTTCTTGTTTCAGCATTGTTAGGACTATTTGTTTGCATACCTGATCCAATGCTTGGTATGGATGCTGATGCAAAAGAGACATGTCTTCTGCAAGCTTCCTGCTCAAATGATGGTCCAACGGTGCGGAATGATACATTATGCTGCAGTCTAGGGTCTCGAGAGTTTTCTCGTTCAGGACAGCTTCTTGTGTAGCTGGTTTGTTGGTTTCCAGTATTTCTCAAAATTGACCTAGGCATACTCGAGGATATTGTATTTTCTCTGTACATTTCACTGCTGGCAATGTTACTCCGAGGACTGTAAGCTTGGTGCATTAGTTTTATAGAGTAACTACTTCCTGGTAGTTGGCTCTGAGATACTGCCATCCCAGTAGTAGCATGCGTTGCCTCGCACTGATGTTGCATTTGTATGCGCGAACACGAATTTGAATACTGACTTGATGTATGAAAATCTCTGTGATTTGTAGTCCTAGATTTTCAGAGTCATGGTCTTGCAATGTTGTTCTTGAGTTTGTTCCGCTTCCTCCGTCCTGCTCTATGAAGCCACGCCCATCCATTGATTTGTCATGTTCTGTAGTCTTATCCGATCTTGCTGTCTATGTAGACCTTCTGTTGTTCAACATGTTAGGCCCTTGTGTGGATGCCTGCTGCACAACATGCTCCGATTGCACATATTTCTCTCCTGATCCAGCATTCCAATAGAAAGTTGGATGGCAGGCTGTGCTACTGTTTGACTTGTTAATAGTATCAACCAAACATTGTGCGTCTTTAGCAGAGATGTTTTCACTGCGAGTGATGTTGCTAACTCTTGGTATCTGAATTTTAAAATTAGGAGTTGTCGTATCGTTATACCTTTTCCTGTTATCAGTGGTTTCATTTGTAAGTGAATCTCTTATGCTGGAATTGATTCCTCCAGATAAATGATCAGCACTTGAACCTCTTATGCTGGAATTGGTTTCCCAGAGAAATATTTCGTGGCAGAAGATCCACTAATTGGTGTATAAATTTTGGCAGACTCCTGAAGCTACATAGAATGGGAGAATGTTCTCGCATCTCCATTGTCATTGCCTAGGTTTATATTTTTCAGTGCCACAGACATGTCTGCCACTGACGTGCTACCACTTATTGATATAGAACCATACGAATCATAATTACCAGAGACTTGTCCATCGTGCTGAATACCAGATGAATTCACATTTGCAGATGCTGGTCCGTACGTTTCACTTGATAGATAGTTAAGTTGTATTGGATTAGCTTCTATTTCAGGCTGGGCTGCTAAAGTGATAATAGGTTTTTCTTTCGCTCTCTACGTAAGGTCAGCCAGATCTAAAACTTCTGTCCAAAATTCATCATTTCCTTCCCAGAAAGAAAACGAATCATCACTGTTATCTTCTGTCTTATGTTTCTTTGAAATGCGATCATCAGAAACAAGATCAAACTCAAATTGCAGTGAGACAGTTGGAGTTCTGTAAGAGCTAAAATGTATCTATACCATTTGCAGCAGGCTGCCTCTCTTCTTCTTGATCACTTGCATGATGACTTGGTCCTGCTTCCGCACTTGGGATGCAAAGGCTTGCATTCAAGCGGTTGAAAACATCTGGACCAGGCACAGGGACATGTTGTGGGTTGGAAATTTGTAGCTGTGTTTCGTAATTTCCAATATCCAGTTTTGGCACGGGAACCGTAACTGGATTAGTAATGTCAGACGATGCAGCATGCACCAAACTAGAAGCTTCTGCACCGACCTGTACCTTAAGTTGGTTCAAGCCCATCTTCTGAGCATCACGAAATATATGTTCAGAACCAGGCAGTTTCTCATCAAAATTATCTTGTGCGCAATGAGTTGCGGACTCAGAATGTAAAAAATGGCTATGATCGAAACCACATGTTTGCACTTGAATTCTTGATTTTTCTTCATTGGCAAATGTATTTGACACGCCATTGGAAACAGCCAACACGGCAATCTGTGCATTAGTTCTATTCCATTGAGATGCTGCTCCTGACACATGAACTGTATCTGCAGTGTCCACCTCGTTCCTTGCATGCTCTGTACACCTTGTTCCTGATGAAAGCTCTGCCAGGGATTCATTATCAGTACATGTAATGGAAGTCGTTGTACATACTATACTGGTGTTGCCCTGAACAATAACTGTATGAACTTGCTGATTTTCGACTGAAGTTGCACTTGTTGCTACACAATTTGTAGCTGTAGCAGGCTTAGCGATCATCCCGTTACCAGAACCCTGACCTGCATATTCTGTGACAGACTGCATGGATTGCGTTGAATTTGCGACAGGAATTATCACTTCATCTGATCGCAGGATGTCATCAGTAGCACTACAATCTGTTGGTTCAGAGTTCATCTTTGGTAATTGTTCAATTCTGGACAAATTATCACGTGTCGGTAACATATGTACCAGGGCCTTGCAACAAGATTCCAACTCCTGCATATATTTCATATTTTTAGGGGATCCATAACTTTGGTCCGCAAAAGTTAACTTGACAAGCAGCTCACAGTCTTATGCTAGCCTTCTACATACAGATGTTAGCCCATATGTTGATTTATCTAGCACACTGCCTTTGTCTTCAACATTGCGCTCATTATCTTCTCTTGCGCATAGGGACCCTTGAGGTGTAGAGTACATACCCTTGTTCTCCTGATTGAGCATAGATATTCTAGAAATCTTTCTAATATTGCTCTTCATATTGAGATTCATCGCTAACAACATGTCAGCATACATATCCGTCACTATGGCATATATTTCCCTGGCAGCCTGGAAGTTTTCACATTATAAGCATTATCGCTATCGCCTATTTTTAATATCATAAATATAATTGAATAGGTAACACTATGATCAAACACCAGTAGTATGGTTACCTAATTAAACCTAGTAGAACATGCAGTTGTAGAAAGAATGTTCATCCTAGTAGGAAGTAGCTAAAGCAGGCAGAAAAATCGTACAATGAAACGATGAGAGAATTTAATACTCTACTACAACAAGGTCGAGAAATAAAAAACATGAATGCTTAAGGTCAAGTAGGTAATGTATATGTAGAACACAAACATAAGAAGATTCGTCATGATCACGAATCAAAGAATTGGGAAGATTATAAAAATTCTTACCTCCGCATGCATAAGTGGGTCTGTTACAAAATTTTCAATGAAAGTTGTAACATTCCGAACTATCTCTTCGTTCAACTCAGCATTAGAAAACACAATTTCATTTATATCCTTCAACTGCATATTCAACATGGACAAAACAGAAAAATACAATACAATAATATGAGTAAGAAGCAACAAGACCGTAGTAATAATTGCACATAATATGAATAACTATGGGAGTCTTGCCTTGTGAACACCATAAACGTTTTGTTGATGAGGCATCTAGTCAAGACTCTCATATAATGCCATATTTTCAGTTGACCAGAAAGATATTCTAGGTAGTGCATGGCCTAGAAGCAGAGCATTTGTGTCCAGTAGTTCAAAGTACATTACCTGCATTAAAATTGTTACAACCATATTAAAACAACAAATCCACAGAAAGTACTGACAACTAATATTATAGAAAATAATTATCACGGTGGGTAACTAACCGGAATAATTGGAAGGAAACCACCAAGTGCACCTTTCAAACCATTTTTCTGGAAAGTGTCAATACAACCAATAAGCTTGTTGAATGCAGCAAGACACCAGTCATAGGAGTCAATCTCATCAGACACTCCAATTGCAGAGAAGTAGTCCGCACTGGCTCCATCATATGTGCTCGGACATAGCATAACACTGTTTGCAAATAGAACAAAAAATGTTTTGAACTGAGATCCTACCAGGTTAGGAGTAATCATCTTTTCGAGCACACTGATAGTTGGTGTTCGCCCTTCACAATGAGTTAATTATCTGACCATATCGCGTATCCATTGCGGACACGCCTTCTTTATGGTTCTACCCCCAAAGGGGATGCCACGTATCTTGTTGAAGTAAAAGGGCTTCAGTTCAAAGCCGCATCCGTTGGGAAATTCAAAACTTCTTGTAGTAACGTTAAAGTGATCAACAAGCCACAAAACTAGTGACCTTGGAAACTCTTCACAACACATACCAAGCATACCATCAAATTGTATGCTCCTTAGCAAAACCTTCTGGTCATTACTCAGCCTTTTCACAAGTTTTATAAACTTTGGAAGAGATAACTGTGTGGTGAAAACATGATCAACCATTTCTGTATGAGATTTTTTTTTCTGTCGACAGGGTAAAAAAGTTATCAGTTAACGAGGTATAGATTTTTTAGTAAGTCATATATGTCAGATTTCAAAGGTATACATTCGACGCAGCACACAGGATAGAACCAGTACAAAAAACTAATTCGAAATTTAAAAAACACCTCGCAAACACTATATAATGATCATAAAATGAAATAATAAACAAAAATTGAAACGTGCTTAACCAACAATCGTCCTATATTGTTCTTAATTATGGATGTGCAAGTAATATATCGCTAGCAACAAACACTTTGGTCGTGAGCGCGGAAAAAATTATATGAAGTAGCTAAACATATGCATAATACAGAGATCTACGAGTGAGCTAGACGGAAAATCAACTTTCTGAGATACGACGAATCACATAGACATAGAGGTATGCAAGATGAATAGATGAACTTTGCCAGTAAAAGTAGATTCGAAAATGTGGAAGAACAACCCTGCAAGAAGAATGAGGAGAGAGCAGCGTTCGTTAAACGCTATATCCGTCTGCCGCAACCGGTGATTCTGGAGAAACAAGAAGGTACTTATTAATAAACCAAGACCGCACATGTCAGAGCTCTACTTTGTTTACCAGCATTATATTAGTATCCTGAAGCACTCCGTAGGCCGTGCATTTTCTGTTTACAAGCAGTACACTGCCATTTCATATTATCTTTCACCGACTAGTGCACAGTATGAGAAAAACAAAAAGGTCCTCGTTATTGAAACAATACCCCACGCGTCAAAAGTCTGCGTCGATACAGATAACGTTACGCAGTGCATACTACGTACACCGGCAGTGCACATCGCTGTGCATAGCAGGTGGGGTGCATTGCACGGTCATTGAACTACCATAGAAACTTGTCTTGCACCGTGTGTACAACACTTTATGAAGCATTTGAAAGGAAGTTCATACGTATTCGAAGGCAGTGCATACCTGTTTTTAAGCGCATTATTATAGTAGTATCCTGAAGCGCTCCGTGGGCAGTGCATGCTTTGTTTACCTGAAGTGCATATGAGTGTGCGTAGCATGCGGGGTGCATTGCACGCTAAGTGCACTATCCTCGTATGTTATCTTGCACCTTTGCACATAGCAGTTTACAAAGCATTTCTAAGGCAGATCATACAGAGCTTCAGTGTAGTGCATCTCATGTGCATGGTATTATAATGACAGTATGACAATGCAATCAACGAGCAATGCATCTCAGTGTATATAGCAGGTGGAATTGAATTGCACTGCTAGTGCAGTGCCATTTCATATTATCTTTCACCGAGCAGTGCACAGTAGAAGAAAAACGAAAAGGTCCTCGTTATTGAAACAATACCCCACGCGTCAAAAGTCTACATCGATACAGATAACGTTACGTAGTGCATACTACGTACACCGATAGTGTATATTGTTGTGCATAGGAGGTGGGGTGCATTGCACGGTCATTGAACTGCCATAGAAACTTGTCTTGCACCATGTGTACAACACTTTACGAAGCATTTGGAAGGCAGTTCATACGTATTCCAATGGCAGTTCATACCTGTTTTTAACCGCATTACTGTAGTAGTATCGTGAAGCGTTTCGTGGGCAGTTTATGCTTTGTTTACATGCAGTGCATATGAGTGTGCGTAGCATGCGGGGTGCATTGCACGGTAAGTGCACTGCCTTCCATGTTATCTTGAACCTTTGCGCACAGCAGTTTACAGAGGATTTTTAAGGCAGATCATACAGAACTTCAATGCAGTGCATCTCGTGTGGATGGCATTGTAATGACAGTGTGACGATGTAATCAACGAGCAGTGCATCTTAGTATATATAGCAGGTGGGATTGAATTGCACGGCTAGTGCACTGCCATTTTATATTATCTTTCACCGAGCAGTGCACAGTAGGAGAAAAACAAAAGGTCCTCGTTATTAAAACAATACCACACGCGTCAAAAGTCTACGTCGATACAGATAACGTTACGCAGTGCATACTACGTACAAGAAAAATACAAGCCAGAAAAGTAAATCAAAACATGGACGCAGTTATGTTGACAACACTAGTACAGATGAAATAAGCTAATTTTACACAATGATACCTATTTGAGCATATCTTGAACCTGATTGTAACCACGCAAGACTAACATTTTGTCTGCTTTTTGTAAAGAAAATTTGACACCACAGAAAAGAAGAAGAGTGTGGAAAAAGAAGGATCAACAAAGTCCATCAGCAACATCAAGTGATGGAAACTCAACTGATTCAGATAGAGTAAGTATTATATGAAATTTATAGCTGCTGACTTTGAAAATAGGAAATTATTGGACATGATATTTGATAAGTCGTGAAAATAAAACGCTTGATACATGTGATGCAGATGATATCAAAACCATAGAAGCAGAGGAGAAGTTCATTAGGAACACCACGAAAATCAAGAGAAGAAAGCAATTATACACGGGGATGGATGGACAAAAGTCTGACATCAGAAAAGAAAGATCTCATCCATATCTCACACGGAATGTTGTGAATATGTATGAAATCCCTTAGACAGATGCTAACGTCAGTGGAAATGATGGAAATGTTTCTCCAAGTTATGGTCATACAGAATGAAGCTGTAGAACGGCAGAAGCAATGAACAATCCAAAGAGGAAGTGCAGTACAAAAATACAAATAAAAACAACAGTGATTACAAGGAGCAGTCCAGTGCAGACATCCGTGTCAAGCCACGAAAGACCTCAAGCATCAGTTGAGAGGAATGTACATACAAGAAGTAGTCATGTGAATTTAGTACAGTTCAATGTACATAAAAGGAATAGTACGAAAAGTCCGATGATTAGAACCGTCAGAACAAGACAAAGCACCGTTCAAGATGAAGATCTCGACAGTGATCGGTCCAGAAGCAATGATAAAAAGGAAGGCACAAGCAGTTTAAAAATCCCCAGAAAAGTACATGGCCATCTATAATGGTATATGATAGGACAAATTCAAGAGCCAAGGCAAGTTTTAAATTTCATAATATTTAAAACATTCCAATTAGGATTGCCCAAATAGTTTGCTCTACATACATGTTATAAAAAATGATTGCTAACAATGTTTTTTTATTTTATGCTGGAGAAGCAGTAGGATCAGGTCATGATACAAATATTGTTTTGTAGCAGACAGACTTAGAATTAACAATGCACTCATAATAAATGTAAGAAATTATAGAGCAGATTTTGTATTCTTATCAACTTATCATAAAGTTATAGAGGAAAGTTTTTGTATCATGGCATCACTTGTTATTTACTGGTATAAAAAGTTTCAAGAAAGAGGTCTGGACCTATTTTTTTGCAAATACTATGTTTTTGTGTAAACTGTAGTATTGATTGCCCGGTGTTGATATACTATGGTTTTAGAATATTTTATTTTGACAAAATCCAAGAAGCCAAACGGAGCCTTAGAGTGGGCATGGAAAATGTGATCCTACATTTTCCTCTACTCCTATTCTTCACGCCGTAGGAATCAAACATGTTTCACTAGATTCTACTACTTACTAAATGATCAAATTTTACTTGACAGGACGACATCAGCAGGTACATAGGACTCGACCTCGAATACACTCCTAGAGGCAAACAACAAACCATCACCGTAGTACAACTCACCATGAGGGAGCACGTCCTAGTGTATCATTACGCCGGGAGCACTAAGGAATGCCAGGGGCTACGGGATTTTCTAAAACAAAAACAGATCACATTCGTTAGTGTGGACAAGAGGACAGACATAAAGATGATGCAGAAAGAGAAATTTGATATCCCTGACGAGTACCACGTCCACATACATGATATATTCAAGTCAGTGCCACGAGATAATCACAGGGATGGCATGTCCAATCTTGCAGCAACACTCATTGATAGGTCATACATTCAAATGAAGATACTAGCCCGTAACTCAAACATGCATGGCATATGGGAGTGGAAGCCAATGCCGCCAGAGAATCTGCGTTACTCAGCAATAGATGGATATGTCACATACGAGTTATAAAAGAGGATAGCATTCAAGAGGAATCTCCTCGGTTTAGATAAACCAACCTTGGATGATGTAACAACCTCGGACCCTACGCTCTAAGTTCAAGCTTTGTTGTTCATGGGACAACTCCAGTGTTGATGCCCAGTGTTCCCACAAGTGTAGCAAGCACCAGGTGGACGTGGAGCAGCGTAGTGTAGGAATTACACACACACGCACACACTCACACAACCTATGGTACTACGGAACCCCGGACACGTGAATCCTAGTTTGAATTTTAGAAGAGGATTGAAAACGTTACACTTCCTTACCAGAAAAGGGTGGGTGGGTGGGTGGGTAAGAAGAAAAATGGAAGCAGTCCTACTCTCACGTTTTTGATTTTCCCTGGTATACATAGCTAACAAAAATATTTGCTAGACTGACAACGACCATTTGGCTGAGACCCTGAAGGGCGGGATGGCTCTGATACCAATTGTAACAACCTCGGACCCTACGCTCTAAGTTCAAGCCTGGATGAACCAAAAGTGGTTAAAGTAGTACAGCGGGGGCCCATGGGCCACCCACGTGTAGACCCGTCGGCCTCCCTAACCACTTCCAAGAACATCGGGGCAAGAGCGAGCGGCGTAGGCAACATGCGAAGAGATCAAATACATACACAAGTGAGTATGTATGCAAGCTACCTTACAACAGTTCTCAGAGCCATACCATCTAAAAGAAATAGAAATATTGCAACACCATACGGCAAGACCCAAATATCCTAGATAGTTATAATAGTGTAGGATAGCTCCTCATACATCAATCAATAGAGTATGAAACGGAAGCGGGAAACAAGATCCGAGTACGGACAAGAAGCAAATCGGCATAAGATGCCACATAAATAAGCACATCCCGCCCACAGATCTCACGGATCCCCATCCCCGGAATCTCTACACCGAGTGATTGTTGCCAACATCATCTGTCTCCTCCACCCAGTATCCATCTTGTGAATACACATGTTCATCTGAATCAAACAATTTATTGTGTGAGACCCTAGGGGTACTCAGCAAGTCTTTATGCCTCTAAAGGGGACATATACCTGGGGTGACGCAATTGCAGCAAAAGATAATAACTAACAATTCTATAGATACTCGCTAACCATCCGACTAAGCAATGATAGACGGATGTCCATTAATTAGAAACAACAGTTATAACAGTATAAAGTAACAGATCCATCCTCCCTCTCGCTTACAACCGAAAATGGACGAACAACCCATCCGTTGGCAGTTTTATTACTCATTCCATGAGTATTGCACTATGTACTAGTCAGATATTTAGTCCAATTAAAGACGGTACTTTAGTTATAATTGTCTATGATCGAGAAACTCTGCTCCAAGTCGTCCATAACCGCGGACACGGCTTTCAGAAAGATTTACCCTGCAGGGGTGCACAAATAGCAACACACACATGATCGACCTCGGAAAAACCAAATCAAAACCCAACGAGGCTTTCACGACAAGGCATTCACAGGATTCATAAAAGATTTCAGGGGGCCACCCCATTAAGCTACCCGCAACGAAGTTGGCCGGCTCCGAGACCGACCCAAGGTTTGTGTCAATGGCTGTAAACGACTGGAAAACCGAAAGTGTGAATGGGCTTGTCGATACCGCGTAAACATTCCACGATCCAAAACAGTACAGGTGCTCCACGCACAATCTTAAATAAAGCAGTAAATCATGGTATAGGTACAGGATAGTAATAAAGCCCCAAACTACTTAGTGGCCCCATGAAATAAAGTGCGAATCAAGCTCATGCAAAGGGGATTCATAGAGTCTCCCGTATGTGGATAGTGCGAATAGTCAAGGAACAGGAATCAAGTACTCGAGGTCCTACGGGACACAAGTGAGCATGAAAAACCAAAGAACAAATATTGCCCACCAGTGCCTCTTTCATTAGTTATCCCATACTACTCAAGTTAAGTTGTTTAGGTACCTCGTTGTCCATCAGACTCTCACATACCCTCCACATGCTGTTCTATGACTCGCATGGCTCAAACAACTCCTGTAGTAATGGCTCATGGGATGGAGGAACAAGCTCGATGGGGTTTAAAGTAGAGGCTATGCAGTACTTGGGATTCAATTTAATGCATTCGCGACTCAATGATGCAAGAATAAGATAGAAGCAATAGGTACTATATGTATGCAAGCATGTGGTAGTGCTTGCCTGGCAGCTCAGTTGAAGCGAGAGATAGATCTGGGTAGTACTCCTGGGATTCCTGATATTTCCCCTGCCCGGCGTCTATTCGAAAGAAGAACCAAACAAACAGGGGACAACATAAATAAAGTGCACAAGCGTATAAATAAAATGCGACAAGAAACAAGCATGCCATGATGAATAATGCACAATTTACATGGAAATAAGGTAGCATGGCAAGGGTGAGGTGTGGGGACAAGAAAAAATCATTTTATTAATTATTTGGTCAAGTTTTATTGCCATAAATAGTTCTGATTTTTAATAATGCAATGATGCATACTTCAATTCATATGATGGAATGCATAGTTAGAACGGGCTCGTCGCGCTGATCGATTTAGACATATTATTTGTCAGATTTGGAGTTATAGAATTAAAGTTATTAATTAATTAAGAAAAGGCATTTTTATTGCAATTAAACAATTTCGAAAATTTAAATTAGTCAAACATTATTTTGAATGGCAGATTTGAATTCCTCACATTTTTCCGATTCAAAAACATATATCGTTTGTATTATTTGGAATTACCAAATTAAAGATATCAATTTCTGAATATTAAAAACACAAATGCATTTTTTGGATTTATTTTATTAACAAAAGATTCTGGACTTTTGTCACCGGCTCAGACTTACCCACGGTGACCGACACGCGGGCCAGGGTCAGGAGCGGGGCCACCTGCGTGCGCGCCCAGCCTGGACGCGACACGTGGGCGAGCCGAGGACGGCGGGATGAAATTTTGAAAACTCCGGGGGCTGCGAGCAAAAGCGTCACCGACGACTGGCAGAATTGAAATTGTTACACACGGAAAAGGTTAGCTGATCTTGATCTCGGAGGAAGATCTTGAGCGATATGTTGGGAATTTGAAGATGCCGCAAAAATCAAAGTTGTAGATGGGAGCAAGCACTACAAGTTCCGTTAAGGAAGTGTCAAGAGAAAACGACTACAACTCTAGGAATACCACGACGAACAAAGAGGTTCCAAACGGTTGCAGCTGACAGAAAAACAGGAAACGACACAACATGATTGTGCCGACTTGTTGGGATGATGGCGATCTCGTTTCTTCACAGATTGAGGCGTGCGATGGCTTGATGGAAAGAGGGAAGGTTGGGCTCCGATTTTGGTTCAGCAGGTTTGGCCAGAGGTTGACCAGGGACGCCAGAATTTGGACGAGATAGCGAGTGTTTAACTGCAGCAGCGCTGCTGCTGCTCACTGACAGAAAAGAGGCCGTGCCGGCGGCGGATCCGGTCGTTTTCCGACGACGGTGGCGACAATTCCGTTTGGCAAAAAGCGCTGCTCCAAAAACAAAACACATAGAGGGGACAACGATCTATGTTTTACGTTCAGGAAGTATCTCCGAAGGGGGGCTGTGCTGGCCGGGCTTCGACGAGGAATAGGGGGAGCAGAGGTGTCTGCTGTGCAGCTGCTGTTGCTGGCTTATGCTGCTGCTTGCGCGTGCGGCGTGCACGCGGCTGGTGAACGTGGCGGCGGGGCTATGTGCTAGTGAGGGGCGCGGCGCAGCTGGACGCCAAGATGCAGAGGTAAGGCGGCTAGGTGAGGCTCCCGTTGGGAGGTGGTCGGCGACGCGGAGACCGAGACGGACACGAGGGCGGCGGCGCGGCACACGGTTGGTGACGGCGTCGCTACGGGTTCACGAGGACGATGGTGAGGTGATCGGGCTTCTCCTCCACGTCCAGGTGGACGAAAAACTTCAGGAGGTAATGGTGCAACTCCAGGACACCGGCGCTTGGCTTGGATGGCAATAGAACATCATCGAGCTAGGGTGAACGGCAGGGCATGGGCTGTGGTTTTTCTTGGGTGGAGCTTGGCATGGAGAGGATGGAGAGAAGATGGAGGTCGTCCTGGATCTCGATCCAGAAGCGGGTGGATGTGGATGAGCTCCTCTATTGCTGCTGCTTGCTTTACGGCAAAAGCTAGGAAGAAAAAGGCAGCACGTGAGGAGCATGGGGTGGTGCTGGCTCGGGCTACACGTGAGGCGCCAGGAAGAAAAACAGGAGGGGGAAGGAAGAGACGTGCAGCGAGCGACGGGTTCAGGCAGGGAGGGGCGCGAGCACGGCAGCAGCGTGGACGGCTGTACGGCCGTGTCGAGAAGAGGTACATGAGAGGGGGTGCGCGGCTGCGGTGTCCACGGCTGGGTCGAGCAAGGGGGTCGGTCGAGCCCAGGTTGCAAGGGGAGCCGGTCCAGGTGGTGGTCTAGGTTAGCAAGGGGAAAGGGTACACGGTGACTTGGGGTTTTAGTTAGCTTAGGCTTAGGAAGAGCTCATGTGGTAATGGTGTAGGTGTGGCTTTGTGGGGCTGGGGTGTAACATGTTCACAAGAGAGGTTTTAAACATAGATGAGAGACTAGGATTAGAACACATTTAAAATTAAGCAAGAATTCAAAAGGCTTTTAAAACAAGAGAGAAAACGACATAGGGGCATGTCATTTTATGTGACTAGTGTGGGTTATTATTGCATGCAATAAAGGAGTACATGCATGTGGCATTTTTGTGAAAACAAAAATATATATGCATGTATGTGAGGTAAGGATGGCAATACAAGATTTGCAATAATACAAGAATTGAGAAGGACATGACACATGGCATAAAATCTAGGTTTGGATCAACCCATATGCATTCATGTGTATGAATAGAATTTGAGAGCCCTATTTATATGGGTGGCCTGAATTAAAAACCAAGACAACAATAAGATGGCCACACTCATATATATGGTAGAAGTAGTATGGGATAGCAAGGGAGTTGCCATGTTAGTAGATAGAAAGAATTTAAAAGATATACCCCAACTCAACTTGGGCATTTAATCATTATATCAAAAGTCAGATACAATATATCAAGAGGCAAATACAAGTAATAGGCAAATGCAATATGAGAGAAAAACCAAATGAAAAGGGTTTTAATATGATGCTCAAATGCAAGGTGGCATGATGACATGAGCATGATATAATTATGATGCAACAATTATATGTAGGAAGTAGCATTTTATTATTAGACCATGTAGCATTACCGATGTTAGACAGATGGGATGCTACAGATGACAAGCTCTGCATCAGATGTCATGGAGGTTATAAACCGTACAAACGACATAAACAAGCAGGTCCATCAGAGGATACCAAGATATGGCAGAAGGAGCAATACAGCATCAGTCTAGAAGAAGATGTCGACAGATCGGAGAAGCAAGAAGATGGCTAGAAGTTAATCTGAATTCAGTAAAGACTTTCGTAGCGTGGCTATGATATTATATCAGTTTGGTGATTTTAGTTGATAACCACGTATAAAATGTGGATTTTGTTTAGCGTTTGATGTTTTCGGAACAATGTCATTTTAAAAAGCTTGAAACCCTGCTTAGTGTGCGTAATACTTTGAACAATATGTAATTATATATAGTCTATGCATTCGGAATGTTTTATTCCAGTAAAACAAATCATATATCCATTTTAAATACAATATTCTAGTTTGTGTAGAATTATGATGGTTATTCTCATCATTTAACTGTATAGAATACAAAAATAAATAAAGATGCAAATACAAGTAAAAATGCAGTGCATACACGAACACTCAATGGTAGTGCATATTTACTAGTTAAGGCAGATCAGTCAGTATGACTCCACGCATTAAAACTCGGAAACCGGAGAACATAGTGGACAAAAACAAATAAATATTTAGGCAGCTCATAAACTGTATGATCAGCAGTGCATAACTGCGCATAAGTTAGGGAGTCCACCCTTTAAAACCTAGGCAGTGCAAATGACAGAACTTATGCAGTACATCAAAATCTGGGAACTCGAAAGCCGAAAACATAGTGAAAATAAAAATAACTTATCAGGGCAGTACATAAACTTTATGACCGGCAGTGCAAAACTTATCTAAACACACATCTGACCTTACCGGCTACAGTAGTGCTTATTCCAACCTAGAAGCAGTTAATACAAAACTGCGCACCAATTAGGCAGTGCACCTTTAAAACTTAGGCAGTGCAAATGGCAGAACTTGTGTAGTGCATCAAAACCTAAGAACTCGAAAGGCAAAAACACAGTGAAATAAAAAAATTAACAGGGTAGTACATAAACTATATGACCGGCAGTGCAAAACTTATCAAAACACACGTTTTGACATTACCGGCTATGGCAGTGCTTACGCCAACCTAGAAGCAGTTAACATAAAATTGCACATAAATTAGGCAGTGCACCCTTTAAAACCTAGGCAATGCAAATGGCAGAACTAAAGTAAATAGGACTTAGGCAGTGCACCCGTACAACTTAGGCAGTGCACCCGACCAAGAGAATACAATGTCGCTCCCCCAACACTAAAGTAAATAGGAATTACATTAAATATAAATTGTGTGCAAGCAAATAGAAGTAAACATATATTGGTCAATAAGAAAGCAGTGCACAAATTACAACTTAGGCAGTACACTCCGTACAACTTAGATACAGCTGGTGCAGTGCATCAATGAAATCTAATAAGGCAGTTAGTCAAATAAAATTACGGCAGATCACTCACGATCACTCGAGACGTCAAAATTAAGCAGACACAAGGCAGTGCATTGCTTCTAAACAAGGCAGAGCAACCAAAACTACCACTCCATACACGATTTAGTGTTCCCTCTAGTATCCAACCCACAGAAAGGTAGTCCGAAGAAACAAAACCCGCGGAAAACAGACTCATTCTGCTACCGTCATCAGCGTTGACCAGGAGCAAACCGCCCAACGCCGGCAACCGTGAAAACAACCACCTTCCCACACCCCAGCACCAACAACACACACCACGCTCCGCCAACAGCAACCACCCCAGATCACCCTGCCCCCGCTGACCCACCCCAACGAAATCTAGTCCAACCATTCAAATCCAACCTACCACCGCCCGCACCAAACAATCCTCTGACGGTAGCAAGTTCGTCCTCAGCAACCTGCACCGATTTGGAACGGAACTCCCCGGCGATCTCGATAGAGAGGATACATTCACAAAAAAGGTAAATGGCAGAAGGCGAGAGCGCGGCGGAAGGCCCCTGCTTCCTCTTATTCAAGAAACAAGTAAGCGTAGGAACCTACAACAAGAGGTACGCCGAATTCATATCAATCAAAATCATATAATTCCGGTTTAACACTAGATTCTTCACAAATCTGTAACAGAAAGTAAAATTTATAGTACATACTATCT
The DNA here is from genome assembly GCA_910589775.1 of Avena eriantha. Lineage (NCBI taxonomy): Eukaryota > Viridiplantae > Streptophyta > Magnoliopsida > Poales > Poaceae > Avena > Avena eriantha. The sequence goes on from OU342746.1 coordinate 171,603,326, forward strand.
AACTCCACTTTTAATTCATTCATTTCAGTTCCTTATCGCCATACAAAGCATATGTGACTAACAGTTTAGAGATTACATATGTACAGTTGTTTTTCATAAGTAATTATTGAGAAAAATAGGGAAATAGAATTCGTATATAGAAAGGATAGACAAATATATTAAAACATCGAATCAGTGAAAATAATTACTAAGGATTAGAAGATTGCATAAAGAATTACTAATTTTTTGCCACACTTATTAAGAATTGTCTTATGCTAAAATATTATTTAATTATTAGGTGAAATGGAGGACAACAGAAGTCCTAGTCCTGGGAAGGTATAGAGCAATATACAACATACCCTGTAGTCATCACTAACATAAATATAGAAATAGCATTATTTAATACAACTTCTTTGCAGAGCATACCTGATAATACGGATGCTGACGAAAAAGGTCATTGCTGACCCATGGTAATGTTGTAAAATAAAGTAAAAGTACATATTGTTAGTGTTTCTTCTTCATGTAGTATGGAAAAATATTGCCCCAAAACAGATAACCAGGACAGCAGTCAGGTCCACACCAGTCAGCTATCAATAACACCATCACAAAGTGTGGACTGCACAGAAACACCCACACAGGAATGTCAAGTGGAAGATCAACTAGCAGAAGAGGAAGAGAAGAAAAAGAATAAGAAAACAGTAAAAAAAGGAAATTGAACCTGGATAAAGTTAAGAAGAAACTACCTCTTGCATCAACCTCTGAAGAAAGTGTGGACGGTGAAAAAAATGAACAAAACATACCCCAGGATGACCCAATCCCACTGAGTGTTCAGCTTCGAGACAGCAGTACCACAGTAGATTCATAGTCCAGTACAAGAAGATTGAAGAAGAGGAAAGCAATAGTACCAAAAGAGCAAGATAACCCTCAGGAAAAAAAGAGGAGAGCATCTAGAATATCAAAGGAAGAAAAATGACATCTAAAAGAGCAAGAGAACAACACAGATGAGGATGAGAGTAGTGACGATGATGATGAAGACTACAACATTCTTACAGAAGGAACACAATCTGAAATAGAAGATGATGATGCTGCAGGTGATACGGAAGAAAATGAAGGAGAATTGGATATTCAAGTTAGTAAAGATTTACATAAATAAATTAACCATATGACATTCATTTTGGAAAATCCATAGCATGAACTGACAGCATAAAATCTTACATGCAGCAAGCTGGGAGAAAACGCAAACGCAAGGATCAGAGCAAGAATATGATTCAAGGAACCTTGACAATAGGTGACAAAAAGCTACACAAGGACACAGGCACAAACTACACAGTAAGGTGTTCACTCAAAGAGCTCAACAAATTGCTTACAGAGGTCCTTAGCGAAGATCAAAAAACCGAGCTATCAAATGTTGGGTGGGGATTCCTATTTAATTACAGAGTAACACCAAACCTATCACGGCCAATGATCTTGTGGTTATAAGAGAAAATTGATAGAGTTACAATGGTAATGGAACTTGGAGCCGGCGTGGACATTGAAATAACACCAGAAGTTGTGAAATCAGTGTTCAGCTTCCCTGACGGACCTAACGCAGCTCCATTACCATCAGTGGATGGTAACACAGAAGCTCTAAAATGGCTAAGGAAAGAACTTGGAATAAGAGCGAAAAAAAAAGTTCAACTTAATGATTTGTATAAGCAAATAAAGAAAGGTGGCACAAGTCCTTTCACAATGGAATGCATATTTCTGGTCATTTTCAAGAGTATTGTCTGCCCCACTCTACACGCAAGGATAGGCCGAGAGGCTAGAATGATACACAATGTAGACTACAAGAAGCTTCAAAAATTGGATATCTGCCGCGTAGTAGTGGATGAACTATAGAGAGGAGTTTAGAATTTTTTTGCAGAAATGAAAAACAGAAAAAAGAAAAAGGGTAAGGGTCCTGTTAAAAAAACAAATACCAAAGGAGCTGAGGGATATGCAATTCTGCCTTTAATAGTCTATCTGGACACTAAAAGGTGTGAGAATTCAATCAACACGATTGAAATACCACGGCTGCATGTTCTTGACAATGAATTATTGTCATCCATTGTGAAGAAGGACAGACAGAAACATAACATTGAGGAATTCGGAGCATTGAAATATGTAAGTACACATACTGGTAATATGTATCTTTGTATTTCCTTATTGCATATCTGATTTAATTCCGTAACATAATAAGATTGAGCATAAAAATAACTAAATTGTCCTCTTCACATGAAACAGGTTAAGACTAGTTCTGAGCTGCAGCACTACAACAAAGGTTTTCATATAAAGAAAAACAGTTCCTCAAATACGGTGGTGGATAATGACCAGGAGAACCGGAAGAACAAGTATGCAATAGTTCTTGTTTGAGACAACTCAAACATTCCAACTGAAGAACCTTCTGTCCAGCCAAATCCAATCGGAGGTCTTATGATAGATGTTGAGAAGATGCAAGAAGCAATGGATCTCCTGAGACAGATTCCAGACAACCTAGAAAACATATGTGAAAATTTAGAAACTAACAACGAACTAGGCCTCATCAGTAACTACAGACAAGATGTCAACACAGCAGGACTTGAGATTCTAGACTCAATGGATAAACTTAAGTTATACATGGAGTCGGCAAAAGATATAGCAGTTAGATTAATAGCAAAAAGAGGACCTATCAGAATGGAAGATCCTGCATCATGTTCATTGCCGCATAATGAAACTGAGAAAAACAAATCTGGCAGTGTTGATACGTCTAAAAAAACAGAAGACACAATGATCCAAGCTACAAAGTTAATTTATATACCTATTGCAAGTTATTGCACGATATAATAAGAATAATTGCTCCTAGTTTAACTGTGCTGTATTTTTATTTCTAAATGGATTGGACAATCAGGCAGATGATACCAATAATGAAATTGCAGCAGAAGGACAGGAGCATGCAACATCAACAATAACAAAAGACAAATCTCTAAAGGTAGACGCGCATTTAGTAGAAAGGGGACAATTTGCTATAGTATAAAGCAAAAATAAAAATCTGATGATGGTTATAACATTCATAACAATTCAACAAAGAACTAATATAAACTTCTGATTGTAGGAGGACGCAGGAGGAGATACAAACAACCAAACCCCCTCTGACGAAGCAGCAACAGCAGCAGTAGAAACAAGCATACACTCATCTGACACAGCAAACAGGCAGGAACAGGATAAACAAGAGGAACATCAGACAAAAGTTAAAGAAAAACAGAAGATCAAAGTTAAAGACAGTGAAGTTGGACACAAAGTAGAAGATTTACTGCCAGTCAGTACCAATCTGACACCAGAAGGTCTCTATGAAAATTAATTTGTTGAACAATTTGATTCATTTGTAAACATACCATGTTTCTACTGGTGTAAATAAATTAAAGATACACTTGCAAAATAGAGCTTGCTACACATATCAAAAAATCTGGCTGTAATGACCATGAAGAGATTTGTATGAATGATTATGGTTATAAGTACTAGCCAGTCTACCATTTGCACTTGTCATACACGACAGCTGAACCAGTAAACTGCCTCAACTACTGTAAATGAACTATCATCGACCTACCATTCTAATGTACTGCCTAACATCAGTCATTGCACTGATTTTTCTGCACTTCATTTTTTCACACACTAACAATTTTTTCTTTCCACAGATACAGATAGTGGAGACCAAGCAAACAAGGGCAGCAGGCAAATACAATTAGAATGGACAAAATTGTATAACCTGATATGCAAGTTCATAGACAAAAAACTGTCAAAAGAAGATATAGCTATATTAAAGTGAGATGATTTTAAAAATTATCATTTTGCACTTTGCATATTTTTTTCAGAACCATACTGTGTTATAATAAAAATTACTCCACTCTGCAGATCTCGGTATATCTTGAAGCACGAGAAAACCAATATGAAGGTGCCACTGTTTTACATATCAAGTGCTTTCAGAAACGAATGACTGCTAGGCGATACAGAGGGTGAATTTGTGTTAACCTATCTTGAAGAACAAGTTAGGAGAACCAAGTCGAAGAAGAAAATTATTCATTACAGAGCAACTATAAGTACTACATAAAAAGCAACTGTAAATAATAAACAAAGGTTTTATATATTAAGAGCAAACAAACTAATGGTTGTTTTGCAGCAACAACTTATTAGCAGTGAAAGACAATAAAAGAAGTATGTGTTGGGTAGAGGACTTGTTTAAACCAGACGCAGCAGACCGTCTAGACAAATACGAACTAGTAAGTAGAACAATAATGCTCATTATAGTATATTTTTTGACAACTTGAAGAACACCATACTACAAAAATACAAGCTTGTATATTCATTTTTTAAACAGAAAAAATATGTTAACAAATTTTAAATAATTGCTCATGCAGATAATGTTTCCTTTTCTCGAGCGACCTCCTAAGGGAACTTCAGGTTCAGTAGGTCACTTGTTCAAATTGACAGTAGATATTTTGGAGAAGAAGTTCAGAATTTATGATTCGTTCAGAGAGCCAGGGGATATTGATCTTGAAAAAGTATGCTCAAAATTGATCAGGAAAATAAAGACATTGTGGAGTGAAGGTTTTGGAACAACAGAAACAAAAGTCCAAACGCTGGATGATTTTGAGGTAGTATATGAACACATGCCTCTACAAGATAACGGGTAAATGTTCATACATAACATAAAATATAGTCTTGCATTGAACTACTTATCTTTGTCAACTTTTAACCATCTGACAACAACTAAAACAAAAAACGTTATGTAGATGTGACCATGGGTTCTTCATGCTCTATATGATCGAGAACTGCACCAGAGATCACGTTTTGGAATTCACAAAAAAAGATATTCCGGGTTACAAGGAAATGCTTCTCATGAGGATGCTGACATCAGACGTCTTCAACGTAAACATCGAAACATTAAATGATAGAATATTAGGTAATCCTTTACACAATTTTTTGACTAGTATTGTTCATACTACAGTATGTTGTTTCATAACATTGTTACTATCAAGTGCAACACAAGTATTTACAAATTTGCTGCATCTACAGGCCATTCCGAATAACAAGAGCTATTCATAAGAAGAGATTTCCAGGACTTGAAGAGAGATATATTGCTAGGAATTCAAGAGAAAGAAAACAAGATGTCAAACAAATCAACGATACAACTGAAAGAAACTAAGGAGAAAGAGATCTTTAGAGAAAGATATAGAAGAAATCCAAAAAGGTGCAAGGTTTCCATGGAAGAACAGAAAAATCGAAATCCAGAAGAAAGACTTGTTTTCATTCCAGCATAATTTAAAGAAACAGAGAATGCAAGGAAAGTACGGCAAAAACTAATCGAATATGCATCAAAACCAGATTACGGAGAGTAAGTGTAAAGCTTAACTTGATACAGCTAGATCTCTTTTAATTAGCCTAGATATTTTTTGATCTAATCTAAACTAATACCCTTGTAATACTAATCCTATTTTCTGTAATACAACATGATAGTTTTTATCAAGACAACTAGATCCAATGAATCAAGAGATTTTAATCTGACATATACTGCACGTGAACTAGGAGACAGTTTCAAAGAGAATGGATGGATAGACAATGAATTTTTAGATGCCGTCATCCACACATGGAGAAGTAATGATGAGTTCAAATATCTTTTTCAGGAAGGTAAAAGGGTAATCCTACCCACACATGTAACATTAGTATTAGATTTTATGGACAAAAATAAAAATTTCGAACCTGAAGATATTGCACGCACAATTGATTACCTCATAGGAACAGACAACCTTACACAAGCAGGCACGGTGAGTTATTTTAGAAATAAGCATAAATTTCTATATTCAGTATTAAGACACCTCATAAAACTAAGAAATACCACATGTTTAAAACTTACTTGAGTATTATATCTACTTCCATACACAGATACTACTACCGGTTCATTGCAAGAAACATTTTTTAGTTTATGTCTTAAATGGGTCTGCTCGGAATCCAAAGGTTGAGATCATAGACTCCTTCACATACAATAACAGTACATAGATGCAGGATTACCACAGTAACGTAGGACAAACTATGGTAAGACTCCTACCAAAATATAGACATTACTAGAAAACTTTTACTAGAGTACGAGTGTTATTTCTTAAAAAAACATATCAGAACTTACTAGCCTTTTTACCTAACAATGTCACTATAATGTTTCAATATACAGCTAAGCAGGTTCGAACAAGTGCGAGAGTGCATTTAAAAAGATGATACATTGCCAAGATGAAGTGCATCATTCAAAAGTGCACGCTACGTCAGAACTAAAATATAAGATGAAGATGCATGTGGACTGTGGACATTATATTACCTGCAGAGATACAATGGCGAAATTATAGAGAAAGGAAAAACGGCAGGTGTAAGCAGTAGTTAGATAGAAATTTTCAAAAATGTTGATTACATATACTTGAAAACTAACAAGACTTTACAATACTTATCAGGACACAAGCTCCAGTATCAGAGATGAACAACTGTACACAATGTTGTTCCACAGATCTAATCAAGCACTAAAGAACCTACCAACAGATCTTAGGGAGTTGGGCCCATACATGGAGATGCCACAAATTGCAATAACATTAAGTGATTAGAAGAAGATTCCGAAACATGTACATTATTTCCTCAAACCTGATTGTATGCACATATTGCATCTAACTAGACAGAGGCAAAGGAAATAACAATATCTGTGGGTGTAAGTACACGCTTGTTAATCTATAACAGATAACTTGTTTTCTGATTTTAAGTTGGTAGTGCAATATCTACTTGCAGTGTATCGGCATCTTTGGGCCAGTGCATCTGCATACACTCTTGCATCGCTATGTGTAAAAATTATAATTTCATCACAATGAACCAAATAATAACTAGCATCTATGTGAGCAGTGCATATCACAAACACATACAGCGATAAAAACAGTTGCATAGCTATGTGTAAAAATTATATTTTCATCACACTAAACCAAGTATAAACTACTTCCACATGACGATAATAATCAACACAGTATAAACTTCCTCTAAGTAGTCTTTAAACAAACTGCTTACATAGGTATCCTTACACTACCATGGACAAATTGCATACATAAGTAAAGAAGGCAGTGCCAAAAATCAGCACAAGGTAGAATATACGTATGTACGAGGCAGTGCACCAAATTTACGTGGGTAGTGAATGCACCACTAAAAACACTCTTCCATCCCTATGTGTGAAAATTATATTTTCAGCACACTCAACATAGTATAAACTGCTTCTAGATGATCATTTCAAAAACTAACTAAACAGGTATCCTTGCACTACCATAGAACCATGAGTACATGAGTAAATACGAAAGTGCAACCAGTCTGGTTAAGGCAGAACAAATAAGCTGTATAGCACGCACGGAAAGAAGACCGCGGTGCACCGTAGCTAGTCAGAGCAGTGCAAATAGAAAAATTCACTGACAGATAGACACTTGCGTGTACGTACTTACTAAATTACATACAATCTTGCTCCATCACATTCATTAAGTGCTCTTCACAAACACCATTACAAACACTTACAACATGATAGGCCAAATTTAGCTAGCATTTAAACATGGAAGACGCTTCACAAGTTATTTGGACAGTTTCTTATCAAGCTCCTTGACCTCTTTGTGAATGTCATCCATGCACTCTGTGTGCAGTTACGACGACGCTCAAGAATGTCCTTCAGAGATTGCATTGCATGTAGCCTGTTAAGACGTGCATTTTTTGTTGTTTCAATGTCTTCAAAACGATTGGCTATCATGTCGGCCAATTGCCATCAAGCTTCTGTCTATCAGCTAGTAGTTGAGCCATATCCATCGTCAGAGTATCCCGCTCTAAGTCCCAGGCTGCAGCGCCAACTTTATACTTGTTCAGCTCCACCTTCATCATAGCAGCATCTTCGACAACGTACTGCGTTCCGACGATCTTGAATCGAAGACGGTCACACTCTACAGTAATAGTCATCTTTTCTGCCTCTTTCTCGGAGAGCTTGACACACAATTCTGATACCTTAGCATTCTCAGCAGCAAGTTCATTATGAAGCCTCTGATATTCTGCATCAACATGATTACTGCCATCCGAAACTCCCGTAACTAATGGTAATGAATCCAAATATTTTCACAGAAAACAACAACAAGATTTAGTGTAAATAGAACCGATCGAACTAAAAAATAGCCAACATACAAATGCACGCACATTGATTAGCCCGCTCGGATGCACCACAGGAATAGACGGTGACAGAGTAGATGCCAAATGCGAGCAACCATGAACACCAGAGGAGTAAGCCCTATATGTAAGTTCCAAACGTCAACGACACAACAAGAGTTTCAAAAACCTAATCCGAAAACTAAGAAATGAATACAAGAAAAGATAAAAAAGCAAAACTAACCCGAACTCGTCGATCTTGCGACGGTTGCATCGAGACGATGACGAACCTTCGGCAAAGGAGTCCACGATGGTCGGCAGCAGGGGAGCGCCCTCGGAGCCCCGTCTCCTCCGCTCAACAGCTTCCAAACGTTTCGTAACAGTTGTCTGCTGCTTTGTAGACATAGGCTTCCTCATTGGATCCATGGCAGAAAGAACTAAAAATAGAACTAGAAGAAGAACCGTCTAGAGGAAAACAAACCTTCTAGTAGAAGAGGACTGGGACAGGAATACGAAATGTTAAGCATCGACGTCTGAATTTATAATGTACTTATACACATTGAACAGTCGTCTCACCTACCAACAATAAAACACACCCCACACATCATCCAAGACCAAAGATTTACCAAAGCAATAATACTATTCCTAATGTAAACACAATTAACAATTCAGTGAATGAAACAGCACACGCGGATTGAAAGTTAATTTTACCGAGGTTGCGAACAACAATATGCATGACACTGCAGTAAAAATAGAGTAGTTCAACATAATACAATACTAGGGCACTTCAATAAGCTAATAATATGGCAGTGCACATAGATAAACTGTGCAGTACTCAATGTAGAAATGTGATAAAAAGTATAATACTTTGAGTAAAATGAACTATAAAATTTCAATTACCCGTAAATAAAAAAACATAATATGCACTACCAAAAGTGTCATCTATGAACTGCCTGGATGTACAAGTTCAGTTTTGTTGTTAGTCTGTCAGACTTTCAATTTTTTTGCATAGGGACAGAGGGATTGTCAGTCTCATATGGTTAATGATAGGATACCTCAGACAGTGGGCGGGGGAACAGCACATCGAAGCGTTAGCACATAACAATTTTAGTTGCTTGATTTATAAATGCAGGGAAACCGAAGGGACCCCGTTCAGTTCTCTCCATCGCCCTCCCACTACGCACGTCCAGAGCACTTCCCAAGAATAGTTCCCGAGAATAGTTCCTCAGAGCAGAGCAGTTTCTCAAAAAAGTTCATCCCCTCCCGATCGAGTTTTCTCCTATAATTCCGTATCCCTTTCCTTTTCTTTATTGGTTTGAGTTCTAATCCTTATTTGTTTCTTCATTTCAAGAAGCTTTGTTCTTTTATTTTAATCTCCATTCCATTGTCTTAGTACAAATCCTTTATGTGTTCTTCCTATCATCTTAACCCTTTATGTGTTCTTCCTCGTAACCCTTTATGTGTTCTTCCTATTATTATTTTTAGTTTCCTCGTAACCATTTATGTGTTCTTCCTATCATCTTATCCCCGTAATACTATAGTGTAATTTATGCCTGATAAATGATCTGTTTGACACTTTCTATATTAGGAGTTAATGCACAGTTCACTCCTTAAATGCATTATTAATTTTATCAGGTGTTTCTTGGAATGGGTTGTACAGTGTGCGGCCAACCTGCCAACAATTGTGGTAGGGCACAGAGGAGAGCAACCAGCTTCTAGGTTAACTTTGTTCAAGGTTTTCCCATCAATGGTGTCGTAAGTTTTTACATATTTAGGAGAAAGTTTTTGAAGGTTTCATTCAAAAAGTTTGAAATTTTCATTTTATGTAATGTTTCTTTTACTGTCTTGTTGTCACATTAACTGAACCATGTTGTTTACCTTCAGGTAGTGCCATGCTCATTTAGGGAAAGACTGAATGATTTCACTCCAAATAATTGGATGGTTGCAAACAGTGAAGCATTAAGGAATTTTGATTTGTTACTCAAGAAGTCTAATGTTAGGACAATAATTTGTGATCCATAATGGAAGTCCCTGATGAGGGTTTATGATATAGCACTTGGAGACGTAGTGCATTTTGAATATGATGACGACCAACTTGATGATGTTGGTTTGAACTTGACCAACTTATTTCATGTGATTGTTTACTCTAATGGTGAAGAGAAAAAGATTCATGAAGCAACTGGTATTTCCCTTATTTACTGTAAATAATTTGCACATACAGTTTTTACTTGTCCTACTACTATTTCATCATAATAACATTCTTTAATACTCAACATGTATTTCCACTCATTCATAAGAGGTGGGATATGTGCCTACATCCATTAGAAGCATTCTGCACAGGACCATCTTCTCAGACATAAATGCACTAACTGAGCAGCAAATGGCTTCAATCCTGTTTGGCACTTACAAAGATCTTCATGTCACAGAACATCAGTTTTTTGAAAGTAAAGATGAAAAGCATTTCTGGATACACATGATGAATACGGATAACCATGACCATAATGCACTGGTTAGTTTCCAAATATTTAATAATATTTTATGTTCAGATTAAACATATAAGTTAGTGAACTTGTTAATTTAGAATGCTTGTTAAAATACTAACTTTTTTATTTATTGTAGTTCATGCCAATTGAGGCTGTAGATGGTTTCAGGTACCCAACTCAGGGTATAGCACATCTGTACAGGCAGGGACATGATCTTGAAGGAGAAGAAGAGAATTATATTGCATGCGCATATACTGTACAAAGGGACAATGGACGTGTCAGCTTCACCACAGGATGGTCCAACTTCACATTTGCTGCTGATGTTGGATGGGCATCACTACTTCTCATTAAAGTAGAGAATATGCAGGAGCACCTTGGTCTCAACTTTGTTGAGATTGTCATCTAGTGGTTAACTTGGGAAAACACTGTTCAGATAGTCATCTTTTCTTGTTTAATCTAGTGCTGAAGTGTATTGTACCCATGTTGTTTAGTAAATTGAACATCTTTAATCTACTGTAATGTCAATGAATGTACTAAGTAAGTTGAACACTTTAGTCATCTTCTAAATATTGCATATGTGAATCTTGGACATTGAATACTACGCACTGCTCAAGCTACACCACATGCACTGCCTCCTATGCTACGAGCAAGCCAATCGATCTCATCCTATAAGCAGTGCAAGACCAGCAAAGCACAGATGATCAGCACTGCACTATATACACTGCCCAATCTGCAACCAATGCACTTCACTCCTGTAAGCAGTGCATGGCCTCCTGTAAGCAGTGCACTGCCTAGCAAAGTGCAGATGCTCAGCACTGTACGCTGTGCACTGCTGAACATGCAAACAATGAACTGCATCCCTGTCCTACAAGCAAGCCACTCGAACTCCTCCTGTAAGCAGTGCATGGCCTCCTAATGCACAACACTGCACGCCACGCACTTCTCGGGATACAAGCTATGCACTGCCTCTATGTCCTACGAGCAAGCCACTCGAACTTCTACTCTAAGCAATGCACAGACTAACACAGAGCAGATGCTGAGCAGGGCACTCCATGAACTGCTCAATCTATAACCGGTGCACTGCCTCACTGTGCTACCAGCAAGCCACTCAAACTACTCCGGTAAGCAGTGCATGGACTCCTGTAAGCAGTGCACGACTTAGTACAACGCAGATGCCCAGCACTACACGCCATGCACTGCCCAAGATACAAACAATGCACTGCGGCCCTGTGCTAGCAGCAAGCCACTCAAAATCCTACTGTAAGCAGTGCACTGCCTAGCAAAGCGCAGATGCTCGGCACTTCACGCCGTGCACTACTAAACATACAAACAATGAACTGCCTCCCTGTCCTACAAGCAAGCCACTCGAACTCCTCCTCCAAGCACTGCATGGCCTCCTGATGCACAACACTGCACGCCACGCACTGCTCGGGATACAAGCTATGCACTGCCTCTATGTCCTACGAGCAAGCCACTCGAACTTCTACTCTAAGCAGTGCACAGACTAGCACAGAGCATATGCTGAGCAGGGCACTCCATGAAATGCTCAATCTACAACCGGTGCACTGCCTCACTGTGCTACTAGCAAGCCACTCGAACTACTTGGGTAAGCAGTGCATGGACTCCTGTAAGCAGTGCACGACTCAGTACAACGCAGATGCCCAGCACTACACGTCATGCACTGCTCAAGATACAAACAATGCACTGCCGCCCTGTGCTACCAGCAAGCTACTTGAAATCCTACAGTAAGCAATGCACTGCTCAGCAAAGCGTAGATGCTCACGGTATAAATAGATGAACTGCCTCCATTTCTATTAGACACTGCACTGCCTAACATTCTAATAAAAACACAATTCCATTGAAAACAGTAACCTTAAAAGACTTTGTTCAAAGTATAGATAAATAGGAGTTCAAAGTAGGACCCCTCCTATTACACCCCACAAAATCTCCATTGCCAATAAATAAAAGAAAAAAAACAAAATTAAATAAAAGTAAAAAAATAAAAGCAGATACTAACTATCGAAAAAGATAAAAAAAAGACCGACAAAGACAAAAATAGGACCAAAAAAGAGTAACCATAGCACTGCGCCACTGCCAAGACAGATTATTGTGCACTACCTCCAGTCCTACGAGTAACTAGAACTCCTCCTACAAGTAGTGGAAGAAACGCAAACCGCAATTCATATGAACCGGAAAAGAGAAAAAACCGACAAAACAACGAAAAAACCGAGAGACATCCCGCGACGGAACAAAACCACCGAACGCCCCAACCCAAACATCCAGAAGCTCTACAAGAACTACACATGTCGAGAAAACAAGACACCCCTGCTCGACGGGGCGCACCAAAATCATCCACATGCTGCCACGAGCAGCGTCGCGGAGCGTACTCCCATGAGGGCGCCCTTTTTCTAGCGTTTTCATTACATGTGTGTTCTTTTTACTACCAACAACCAGAGTCATTGCATGTGTGTTCTTTTCACATACCACATATGGATCCACCAGTGTCATTGAAATGTGTGCTCTTTTCACATACCACATATGGATCCACCAAAGTCATTGCATGTGTGTTCTTTTTACTAACAACAACTGGAGTCATTGCATGTGTGTTCTTTTCACATACCACATATGGATCCACCAGTGTCATTACATGTGTGCTCTTTTCACAATCCACCTATGGATCCACCAGTGTCATTGCATGTGTGTTGTTTTTACTAACAACAACCAGAGTCATTGAAATGTGTGTTCTTTTCACATACCACATATGGATCCACCAGTGTCATTCAAATGTGTGTTCTTTTCACAATCCACCTATGGATCCACAAGTGTCATTGCATGTGTGCTCTTTTTACTAACAACAACCAGAGTCATTGCATGTGTGTTCTCTTAAAAGACCACACATGGATCCACCAGTGTCATTGCATGTGTGTTCTTTTTACTAAAAACAACCAGAGTCATTGAAATGTGTGTTTGATGTCTATGCACTTCTATTCTGGTAGACAGTTGTTGGGTCTCCAAGTGTAGAGGTTTGTAGAACAACAGCAAGTTTTCCTTTAAGTGAATCACCCAAGGTTTATCGAACTTAGGGAGGAAGTGGTCAAAGGTATCCCCTCTCAAGCAACCCTGCAATCAAGATACATGAAGTCTCTTGTGTCCCCAACACACCCAATACACTTGTCAGGTGTATAGGTGCACTGTGTCATTGCATGTGTGCTCTTTTTATCAATAACAACCAGAGTCATTGCGTGTGTGCTCTTTTCACAATCCAGCTATGGATCCACCAGTGTCATTGGATGTGTGTTCTTTTTACTAACAACAACCAGAGTCATTGCATGTGTGTTCTCTTAAGAGACCGCACATTGATCCACCAGTGTCATTGCATGTGTGTTCTTTTTACTAACAACAACCAGAGTCATTGAAATGTGTGTTCTCTTCAGAGACCACACATGGATCCACCAGTGTCATTGCATGTGTGTTCTTTTTACTAACAACAACAGAGTCATTGCATGTGTGTTCTCTTGAGAGACTAGACATGGATCCACCAGTGCCATTGCATGTGTGTTCTTTTTATTAACAACAACTTGAGTCATTGAAATGTGTGTTCTCTTAAGAGACCACACATGGATCCACCAGTGTCATCGCATGTGTGTTCTTTTTACTAACAACAACCAGAGTCATTGCATGTGTGTTCTTCTCACATACCACATATGGATCCACTAGTGTCATTGCATTTGTTTTTTTTTTCACAATCCACATATGGATCCACTAGTGTCATTGCATGTGTGTTCTTTTTACTAACAACAACCAGTGTCATTGCATGTGTCTTCTTTTCACAATCCACCTATGGATCCCCCAGTGTCATTGCATGTGTGTTCTTTTTACTAACAACAACCAGAGTCATTGAAATGTGTGTTCTTTTCACATACCACATATGGATCTACCAGTGTCGTTGAACTGTGTGTTCTTTTCACAATACACCTATGGATCCACCAGTGTCATTGCATGTGTGCTCTTTTTTCTAACAACAACCAGAGTCATTGCATGTGTGGTCTTTTCATATACCACATATGGATCCATCAGTGTTATTGCATGTCTGTTCTTTTTACTAACAACAACCAGAGACATTGCATGTGTGTTCTTTTCACATACCACTGATGGATCCACCAGTGTCATTGCATTGTGCTCTTTTTACTAACAACAACCAGAGTCATTTCATGTGTACTCTTTTCACAATCCACCTATGGATCCACCAGTGTCATTGCATGTGTGTTATTTTTACTAACAACAACCAGAGTCATTGCATGTGTGTTCTTTTTACTAACAACAACCAGAGTCATTGCATGTGTGTTCTTTTCACATACCACATATGGATCCACCAGTGTCATTGCATGTGTGGTATTTTTACTATCCACCTATGGATCCACCAGTCTCATTGCATGTGTGCTCTTTTTAGTAACAACAACCAGAGTCATTGCATGTGTGTTCTGTTCAGAGACCACATATGGATCCACAAGTGTCATTGCATGTGTGTTATTTTTACTAACAACAACCAGAGTCATTGCATGTGTATTCTTTTCACATACCACATATGGATCCACTAGTGTCATTGCATGTGTGCTCTTTTTGCTAACAACAACAAGAGTCATTTAATGTGTGCTGTTTTCATAATCCACCTATGGATCCACGAGTGTCATTGCATCTGTGTTCTTTTTACTAACAACAACCAAAGTCATTACATGTGTGTTCTTTTCACATACCACATGTGGATCCACCAGTTTCATTGCATGTGTGCTCTTTCTATTAACAACAACCAGAGTCATTGCATGTGTGCTCTTTTCACAATCCACCTATGGATCCACCAGTGTCATTGCATGTGTGTTCTTTTTACTAACAACAACCAGAGTCATTGCATGTGTGTTCTCTTCAGAGACCACACATTGATCCACCAGTGTCATTGCATGTGTGTTCTTTTTACTAACAAAAAGCAGAGTCATTGAAATGTGTGTTCTCTTCAGAGACCACACATGGATCCACCAGTGTTATTGCATGTGTGTTCCTTTTACTAACAACAACCAGAGTCATTACATGTGTGTTCTCTTCAGAGACCACACATGGACCCACCAGTGTCATTGCATGTGTGTTCTTTTTATTAAAAACAATTTGAGTCATTGAAATGTCTGTTATCTTAAGAGACCACACATGGATCCACCAGTGTCATGTCATGTGTGTTCTTTCTACTAACAACAACCAGAGTCATTTCATGTGTGTTCTTCTCACATACGACATATGGATCCACTAGTGTCATTGCATGTGTGTTCTTTTCACAATCCACATATGGATCCACCAGTGTCATTGCATGTGTGTTCTTTTTACTAACAACAACAAGAGTCATTGCATATGTGTTCTTTTCACATACCACATATGGATCCACTAGTGTCATTGCATGTGTGTTCTTTTTAATAACAACAACCAGTGTCATTGCATGTGTTTTCTTTTCACAATCCACCTATGGATCCACCAGTGTCATTGCATGTGTGTTCTTTTTACTAACAACAACCATAGTCATTGAAATGTGTGTTGTTTTCCACATACCACATATGGATCCACCTGTGTCATTGAAATGTGTGTTCTTTTCACAATCCACCTATGGATCCACCAGTGTCGTGCATGTGTGCTCTTTTTAATAACAACAATCAGAGTCATTGCATGTGTGTTCTTTTCACATACCTCATATGGATCCACAAGTGTCATTGCATGTGTGCTCTTTTTACTATCCATCTATGGATCCACCAGTCTCATTGCATGTGTGCTCTTTTTACTAACAACAACCAGAGTCATTGCATGTGTGTTATCTTCAGAGACCACACATGGATCCACCAGTGTCATTACATCTGTGTTCTTTTTACTATTAACAACCAGAGTCATTGCATGTGTGTTCTTTTCACATACCACATATGGATCCACTAGTGTCATAGCATGTGTGCTCTTTTTACTAACAACAACAAGAGTCATTTAATGTGTGCTCTTTTCAAAATCCACCTATGGATCCACCAGTGTCATTGCATCTGTGTTCTTTTTACTAACAACAACTAGAGTCATTGCATGCGTGTTCTTTTCACATACCACATATGGATCCACCAGTGTCATTGCATGTGTGCTCTTTTTATCAACGACAACCAGAGTCATTGCGTGTGTGCTCTTTTCACAATCCAGTTATGGATCCACCAGTGTCATTGCATGTGTGTTCTTTTTACTAACAACAACCAGAGTCATTGCATGTGTGTTCTCTTAAGAGACCGCACATTGATCCACCAGTGTCATTGCATGTGTGTTCTTTTTACTAACAACAACCAGAGTCATTGAAATGTGTGTTCTCTTCAGAGACCACACATGGATCCACTAGTGTCATTGCATGTGTGTTCTCTTCAGAGACCAGACATGGATCCACCAGTGTCATTGCATGTGTGTTCTTTTTATTAACAACAACTTGAGTCATTGAAATGTGTGTTCTCTTAAGAGACCACACATGGAAACACCAGTGTCATTGCATGTGCGTTCTTTTTACTAACAACAACCAGAGTCATTGCATGTGTGTTCTTCTCACATACCACATATGGATCCACTAGTGTCATTGCATGTGTGTTCTTTTCACAATCCACATATGGATCCACCATTGTCATTGTATGTGTGTTCTTTTTACTAACAACAACCAGAGTCCTTGCATATGTGTTCTTTTCACATACCACATATGGATCCACTAGTGCCATTGCATGTGTGTTCTTTTTACTAACAACAACCAGTGTCATTGCATGTGTCTTCTTTTCACAATCCACCTATGGATCCACCAGTGTCGTTGCATGTGTGTTCTTTTTACTAACAACAACCAGAGTCATTGAAATGTGTGTTCTTTTCACATACCACATATGGATCTACCAGTGTCGTTGAACTGTGTGTTCTTTTCACAATCCACCTATGGATCCACCAGTGTCATTGCATGTGTGCTCTTTTTTCTAACGACAACCAGAGTCATTGCATGTGTGGTCTTTTCACATACCACATATGGATCCATCAGTGTTATTGCATGTGTGTTCTTTTTACTAACAACAACCAGAGACATTGCATGTGTGTTCTTTTCACATACCACTGATGGATCCACCAGTGTCATTGCATGTGTGCTCTTTTTACTAACAACAACCAGAGTCATTGCATGTGTACTCTTTTCACAATCCACCTATGGATCCACCAATGTCATTGCATGTGTGTTCTTTTTACTAACAAAAACCAGAGTCATTGCATGTGTGTTCTTTTTACTAACAACAACCAGAGTCATTGCATGTGTGTTCTTTTCACATACCACATATGGATCCACCAGTGTCATTGCATGTGTGGTATTTTTACTATCCACCTATGGATCCACCAGTCTCATTGCATGTGTGCTCTTTTTAGTAACAACAACCAGAGTCATTGCATGTGTGTTCTGTTCAGAGACCACATATGGATCCACAAGTGTCATTGCATGTGTGTTATTTTTACTAACAACAACCAGAGTCATTGCATGTGTATTCTTTTCACATACCACATATGGATCCACTAGTGTCATTGCATGTGTGCTCTTTTTGCTAACAACAACAAGAGTCATTTAATGTGTGCTGTTTTCATAATCCACCTATGGATCCACGAGTGTCATTGCATCTGTGTTCTTTTTACTAACAACAACCAAAGTCATTACATGTGTGTTCTTTTCACATACCACATGTGGATCCACCAGTTTCATTGCATGTGTGCTCTTTCTATTAACAACAACCAGAGTCATTGCATGTGTGCTCTTTTCACAATCCACCTATGGATCCACCAGTGTCATTGCATGTGTGTTCTTTTTACTAACAACAACCAGAGTCATTGCATGTGTGTTCTCTTCAGAGACCACACATTGATCCACCAGTGTCATTGCATGTGTGTTCTTTTTACTAACAAAAAGCAGATTCATTGAAATGTGTGTTCTCTTCAGAGACCACACATGGATCCACCAGTGTTATTGCATTTGTGTTCTTTTTACTAACAACAACCAGAGTCATTGCATGTGTGTTCTCTTTAGAGACCACACATGGACCCACCAGTGTCATTGCGTGTGTGTTCTTTTTATTAACAACAACTTGAGTCATTGAAATGTGTGTTCTCTTAAGAGACCACACATGGATCCACCAGTGTCATGTCATGTGTGTTCTTTTTACTAACAACAACCAGAGTCATTTCATCTGTGTTCTTCTCACATACGACATATGGATCCACTAGTGTCATTGCATGTGTGTTCTTTTCACAATCCACATATGGATCCACCAGTGTCATTGCATGTGTGTTCTTTTTACTAACAACAACAAGAGTCATTGCATATGTGTTCTTTTCACATACCACATATGGATCCACTAGTGTCATTGCATGTGTGTTCTTTTAATAACAACAACCAGTGTCAT
>OU342746.1:171623439-171660949 GCA_910589775.1 Avena eriantha
TATGGATCCTCCAGTGTCATTGTATGTGTGTTCTTTTCACAATCCACCTATGGATCCACAAGTGTCATTGGATGTGTGTTCTTTTTACTAACAACAACTGGAGTCATTTCATGACTGTTCTTTTCGCATACCATATATGGATCCATTAGTGTCATTGAAATGTGTGTTCTCTTCAGAGACCACACATGGATCCACCAGTGTCATTGCATGTGTGTTCTTTTCACAATCCACCTATGGATCCACCAGTATCATTGCATGTGTGTTCCTTTTACTAACAACAACAAGAGTCATTGCATGTGTGTTCTTTTCACATACCACATATGGATCCACCAGTGTCATTGCATGTGTGCTCTTTTTACTAACAACAACCATAGTCATTGCATGTGTGCTCTTTTCACAATCCAACTATGGATCCACCAGTGTTATTGCATGTGTGTTCTTTTTACTAACAACAACCAGAGTCATTGCATGTGTGTTCTCTTCAGAGACCACACATGGATGCGCCAGTGTCATTGCATGTGTGTTCTTTTTACTAACAACAACCAGAGTCATTGAAATGTGTATTCTTTTCACATACCACATATGGATCCACCAGTGTCATTGCATGTGTGTTCTTTTTACTAACAAGAACTAGTGTCATTGCATGTGTGTTCTTTTCACATACAACATATGGATCCACCAGTGTAATTGCATGTGTGTTTTTTTAACTAACAACAACCAGAGTCATTTCATGTGTGTTCTCTTCAGATACCACACATGGATCAACCAGTGTCATTGCATTTGTGTTCTTGTTACTAACAACAAGCAGAGTCATTGCATGTGTGTTCTTTTCACATACCACATATGGATCCACCAGTGTCATTGCATGTGTGTTCTTTTCACAATCCACCTATGGATCCACCAGTGGCATTGCATGTGCGTTCTTTTTACTAACAACAACTAGAGTCATTTCATGGCTATTATTTTCACATACCACATATGGATCCACCGGTGTCATTGAAATGTGTGTTCTTCTTATTAACCATAGCTAGAGTCTTTGGATGTGTGTTCTCTTCAGAGACCACATATTTATCCACCATTGTCATTGAAATGTGTATTATTTTCAACTACAGCCGTTGGCCACAAACAATCGGGACGCAGATCTAACCAGCAACCACTCTGGGCTTCTAGAAGACCGGATCCCCGATTGTTAGGCATTGTTGGATCGGGGTGCGTGGACGATAGTGATGTCCTTCGCGAGGGCGATCCGTGAGAAGTCTGTTCTGCGAACTGATTGGTCGTGGCAACTACGATGGGCCTACATCCTTTCCCTTATCCCCTTAACCTCGGGGCTGAAGATCAGACCGTGTTCCTTCATCGCCATGGAGAGGGAGAGGCCCAAACTCAGCTTGCACGAGGCTCAGATGTTCGCCCACTACGACATACTCGCGCCGCCGTTCGCGAGGCTTCCGGCCGGCTTCGAGCTCAGCTATGACGGGGTTCCTGTTGCGCCGCTTTGCGTGACAACACGTTGGCGATGCAGATCGAGGAGCGCCGTCGCTAGCTGTTGGAGCGGAAGAGGGCAATGGTGCGGTACTCGCGTACGAGCGCGTACTGGCAAAAGCTTTTCAAGATGGAGCGGGCTGTGTTGATTGGGCTATGTGGAACCCACCAGCGGGAGATCCACCCGGATCTCCGCAACCCCGAAGGGAGGCAGCACTTCTGGGCAGTGCCTGGGCGTACGACCTCCACCGTTATCGATGCAGCGCGCCGTGAAGAATCCATGAGGAGGAGGAACGCTGCCGGGAACGTCGGCATTGATTTCGACGCAGAGGAGGCTGGCGGCGACGTGGACAACGTCATCAATGATGGAGACTACGGGAGCGTCATAGTCGATTAGGGCCACTTAAGCATAAATTAAATCTATGTACGGTATCTTAATGCGCTCTTTGGATCTGGGTCACTTGAGTCATGGTCGATTATCGTCATAATCTATATATGTTGGCCATGTTTTAGTTGTCTTTGTCTTTGAAACTAGTCGATCGAAACTCGTCCGATTCTGAAAATAAAGTTCGCGCGTTCCTGGCATATCGGATGGGACAATATGCTGACTCTGCTCCCAGCACTTGATGGCACAACCATAGTTTGGAGTGCGCCAGAGGAGAAGGGATCGACCGTGTTGTAATAGTGTACTACTCCTGTCCAGATATAACCGACTTAGATTTTTTTAGATATTTAATAAATGTGTCTATACCCAAAACATGTCTAGATACATGTTTTAGGTTTCTCTGTCTTTCAAACTAATCAAAAGTCATCAAATTCTGAACAAACAAAGTCATTGCATTCACACCTGATGGGACAATACGGTAACTCTGCTACTTGATGGCACAACCATAATTCTGGAGTGCGCCGGAGGAGATGGGAATGCAAGGGAGATGGGAACTAGTAGCCGCGTCGAAACGCAGATAAAAAATTAATGTAATAATATTTAAAAAATTGTAATATGGTCCACATGACCCCATCACCGACACGTTGCACGTGCTAAATATAAATAAAGACGACACTGCTAGTTTAGTTTCAATGATATAATTCAACATACGACGTTACTGCGCCCGCATCTTTCTGCTCCTCTTATTAGTCTGCTAGCCCACACTACATTAAGCATCAGTTGATGAGGATAAAAAAATGGAAAATAAAACAATTTTAACCTTACCTTTCATCCGGAGAATCGTACGAAGATGAAATTGGCAGAGATTTATTATTTCTCCTGCAGTTAGCCGAAAGATCCTCAAGAACATCCTCAATCACCCCTGCAACTTCTTCATATTCTAATACACCTCCATTATTTGCCCTTTCCTCCCCGTTCCGCTTACCCTTTTGTTTCTTTTCACACCCTTTCTCGCCGGCACCTCCACTTCTTCATAAATTGGCTGCTTACGTACGTTTTCCTTCGAGTGTTTATCACCGTCTTCGCGCTGCTCTTCCGCCAGTTCTGGGTGAGAAGCCTCATTTTCTACCACCGGGGTGTGAACAGGGACAATATCATGTGTAACTGGGTTTTTGCACAACCTCTTGATATGGCCGAATCCACCACAATATTTGCATTTCCTTTTCCTAGCTCCCAGCCTTGGACCTTTATTGGCGGAGGCTTTGATCCTTAGCTTTCTAGGCCTCCCAGGCGGCCTCCTAAGAACTGGTGGTTGAAGTTTGAACCCTGGATCGACAATCTCCCAATCATTTTCATCAGCCATAGGTGGTATGTTTTCTGCATTAGTTGCAGCAAACTTGTCCACGGAGAAATAGTTGTCGACATAGTTCTCTATTTCAGCTCTGTTACCTCTAAGCTTTAAGATGAAGTAAATTGCATGGTGACATGGCAGACCAGTAATCTGCCACTGCCTGCATGAACAACTCTTGTTTCCAATGTCTACAGTGTACCTCCGTTCACTTCCACGCTTGTATTCTGCATAAACCTTAGCCAATGTTCTGGAACTTCTGACCATCCTCATCTTTATCGTTCTCATTGCCCTGGTTCTTGCATTCAGTAACATAACCACCTTTGGAACTATTTTATGGCCTAAAAATTTTCTTGCACAAATTCTTTGCCTTAAATCTATCTTCACCATTATGCACTGTCTTAATGCATCCAACAAAATAATAATTCCAAGTGTCTTCATGCCCGAAATATTATCATTGAAAATCTTTGCCAAATTATTGCAAACAAAATCCACCTTGCTTAACTCACTAAACTTGCTTCTGGCCCATAGCTTGGTGTGATGTTCTTCAAGGTATTTTTTCACCTTTGGCAATACATACATGTTCTGCAAGTAAGTAGCATGCGTTCTTGGGGTGTATGTGTATGCTGATCGCCACAAGTCCTCTTCAATGATCTTTCCTTTGAACTTCTTTGTGAAGTTAGTAGCGAGGTGATGCATGCATTCCCTATGCTCAACCCTAGGAAACACAGCATCAACAGCATTCTCAAGACCCTCGGATGCATCGGTGTGTATCACCAAGCCTTCAGGGTGACCAATTACTTCCCGTAGTCTCTGCATGAACCATGTCCAGCTTTCATTTGATTCACCCTCAAGAACATCATAAGCTATGGGTAAAAGCCAATTATGCGCGTCCAAAGCACAAGCAGAAGAAACATGTCCCCTGAACTTCCCTGTTAAAGAAGTAGCGCCTATTGCCAAGTATGGCCTGCAGCCGTCTAGGAACCCCTTCCAGCATGCCTTCAGGCAGACGAAACATCTCCTGAAGCATATCTTATCTGCCTGCTTATACCTGACCCCCCTCGAGACCTTTTCTCTCCCTTTCACAACCTCGTAATTGATGTCAACAACACTACCAGGTGATGTTTTCTCTACCCGAGCTTTTAAACTATACAACATATGAAAACTGTCATTCCACTTGCCTTGAATGAAGTCTAGAGCCATCTCCTTCCCATCAAGGACTCTGTGGTAAGGAATCAGAACGTTAAACTTTTTGCTAATCTTTGCTCTGAGTTCAGCAGGTCCAATGTTATGATCCTACCTCACCCAGTCAAGTACAGTAGCAGCAATCCAGTTGGTAGTTGTCTGTCTAATTTTACCACTTAAAGAAGTATTAGGGCAATTGTGTTTCTTCGTATTTACTTTGATCTGCATTCGATAAGAATCCAAATAATTCAGAGCTAGTTATCAGTAGAATAAATATGAGAAATAATGAAACTAAATGTAGCTATTGCAACCTGAAATGGGTGTCCACCCCGCATTGGAGATGCATGTAATATCCATTTACACACATTACTTTCCCTACAGTGCACCCTAAATCTCTTTTGGTCGCTCTTTTCAATGATAAATTCGAACCCAACTCTTATTGTATAGGTTGCAACTGCATATCTACAGTCCTCCACATTATCAAAGATAATCCCCTCATCAATTGTAGGATTGCCCTGTCAAAGTGTATCACTGGCCTGTCCACGTCTTCGTCGTTGTATCTACATCCCATTTCCACATCTTCACATCCCTCTTCCTCTGCAGTCCCATAGTAAGGCTCAAAGTTTGAATCAACCAAATATTCCCTACTCTCCATCCTATCAAGGTCAGCAGCCACGTCTGGATATGCTTTCTCATCATCATCCGCACCGCCACACATTTCAGTGCCTTCATGCTCAAGCACAAGCTGTACAAACATCCCGCGGTTACCAACACATATCATTGCCATCACCACGTGACTAGAAATGCTAATTGGGGTATGCAGAAAAGGAATCACAGTTCTTACCCTTCAATGTGGACGCACGACACCTTCTCCGGGCTCGATACCTCCAAAGCTCTACACCCCGCTTCCTCTCCCCCTGTTTCGTTGTCCTTTGTGCTCTCTATACTTGAAGGAGATTCCGTGCTCTCCAGCCGCGCAGGACCCATATCCGTGCTCTCAAGCCTCACAGGAGCCATCTCCGAGCGGGATCCGGATCACCAGCGTCGTTGGGCCCCTAACCCAATGGCCGACTCTTGGTTTTTGTTTCTAGATGCGCCTAGGCGGTTGGCGGCGGCAAGGAGACAGGGCAGGGAGGGGAGGGGAGGGGACGTGAGCGGATGGCAGGGAGGGGAGGGCGGGAGGACGAAGGCCCAAGGGGACGACGAGAGCGGTGCACGACTGAGCGGAGTGGCGGCGGTAGGAGCAGAGGAACGGAGCTGGTTGCGACAAAGCATGAAAAATTGCACAATAATGTGTTGGTGGGCGGCACCAGCCCTCGAACCTGGGACGCGCGCCGTCGAAGGTCGAGGAGGCGGGCCCGCCAGTCAGAAAACATGCCACCTGTCAGCGCACTCTGCACGGGGAGCACTTTACGGAATTTTTAGTAGGTCCCACATGTCAGTCTGTTTGATCAAAACTTGCATCCAGTGCATGACTGGTTCACGTGCTAGTTCCGAAAAAAGTCCGTTGATCGAAACTTGAATTGGCAGTTCCATTTCTTCTCCCCCATCTCCTCGTCTTCTCGCAGTGGTAGTTCCGCTTCATCTTCCTCGTCTGTTATCCTATTCTTCTTCTCCTCGAAGTGGTAGTTCTTCTTTCTTCCTCGATCAAAACATTCCCGCATGTAAGCCATGGCCAATAGCCGGATGAAGAGGAACTATTCCGATCTCTCGGCCGACCCACTTCGCAAGATCGCCGACTACTTGCTGGAGAAAGAGGAGTACGTCGACACCTATGCTGCTTGTCGGGAAGTCTGCACCGATTGGCGCCGCACTTTAAAGGTGCCCAAATTCCATATCAACAACTGGATCATGATAGATCACACACTTCCAGACGTTGGCGACTTCACCTTCCTGAACCTCGCCACTGGTCGTTGCTTCAGGACAAATCTACTGGTCGTCCATCGCAGGTTCACATTCACATCCAATATTTATTGGTATTTTCCATTGTAAACATCTTAGTGCTAACTGATGCCCTCTTCTTCCAAAATATTCTACTTCGTCGGTGTTTCTGGTGGCATCATCGTGCTTGCTCAGAGGGTGGAGTTGTACCAGATTCGGCTTCTGAACCCAATCACTCATAAGTTTAACACTAAGTTTCAAGCACACATACCATCGGATCTTCTGCAATCTGTCGTCATGACGAAGTCCCTGACGATGGTGTTTGTTTGCACTGATTATCCAGATCATATTACATGGGCCGATGAGAGCACCCCCAACGGGGCAAATCAATGGATCATTTGGAGAAGGATTGTATTCGCCACCTCCTGATACGCTTCTGGTCTGCATGACGGCATTCCGAGGGGAAGTATAGGCATTACTTGAGAATGGAGACATCTTGTCGACCAACATCCAGTTAGAGCAGCACGCGAGCACTGTCATGATGGCCAAAATAATTTCGGCCCCAGTCTTTGAACAGGTACGCGGAACCTACAAATTTTACCTTATGGAGTCAGATGGTGATCTGCTTCTTGTGTTGAACAGGGATTTCGCCAAAGGGAAACCTGTGTTGTACAAGGTGGACATGGAGAACCGCTCTCTCGAGGCTGTCGGTGACATTGGAAGTCGTGCCCTCTTCGTTGGTTACAATCGGTCTATCTCCATTGACACCAGTTTACACCCCACAGTCAAACCCGGTTGCATATACTACAGGAATTTTATCAGACTGTACGATCATGAGGTTCAAGCCTGGGAAGAGGAACCAACAATGGTAATGTATGGCTTATGTCTGGAACATACACCGAGGCCTTACCCTCTGGACGAGATACTGGCAGCACATTGCAGACGGAGAGAGTTCTCTGAACATGTGTTGCAGCACGCGTTAGCCGACTAAGACGAAATATATAGGGGAGAATGAATCCTATATTCATCCTAGGTTATTTGCTATCATTTTAGGTCTATTTTTCGAAGTAGAAACTTGTACTATATTTATATTATTTCGATCAGCAGTATGCGTATTACCTTTCAGACAAAATTGTAATGTACTTTATTTTAGTACTCTCAGAATTCAAAGTATTTATTTTTAGTAGCTTCTTTTAGAATTCTTTGTGTTCGACATGGGCATCAGCTCAGTGCCGGAATTCAGGTTCCACATGGAAAATTGCACAATAATGTGTTGGTGGGCAGCACCAACCCTCGAACCTGGGATGCGTACCGTCGAATGTGGAGGGGGCGGGCCCGCTAGTCAGAAAACATGCCACGTCGGCATCCCCTGTTTTTGATTCCCTTGAAAAAAAAAGACACGCCACGTCGTTATCCCCTGTTTCTGATGATGTTGCTACAATCGACGGTACATGGTTGCATATAAATAATATCGTATAAACATAAGGGCACTGTCGTCAACATTTCTAAAATGAAACCCGGTCCCGTCTCCTACCTGTCCTGGTACATTGCCCGATGAGGTGGATAGCCACGACCGATCTTTTTAATACGTTCGCACTCTTATGCTGAGAAGGGAAATAAAGATTGAGCTGTTAATGCAACGAGTGTCGAATTATTACCCTCTAAGAAAATGGGAAATTGTTATTTTCACGCGTGCCCGTAGTCCAAACCTACTGTCAGTCTTTCACTCCCCTTCTCCGACTAACCACAGTTCACCTTGCGCAGCTCCTCCGCGCCGCACCAACTAGGGTAATATGGCCCTACCTAAGCAGCCACCGCCGCGACAGCCGCCAAAACTGGGGTATTTAGCCCCTCTAAGGCAGGCCATGTAGCTCTACTTCAAGGCCGGACTCCCATTGCCCGGCCAGGAGGATGATTTCCCTGAATGTGCCGAATCGGCCGCGGCGGCGACTGCGGCGTCGTCTGCGCCAGATGCGGCAAGCAGGGCCAAGAGAGCGATGTGGAGAAATCGCGCGGCGGCATTACAGCATGCTCTAGGCAGTGGGAACAAGGTATGTATCAAATTGTTCACAAGAGCATGCCGCCGAGGGTACACACCCTCGAACAGGGCAGCGCCAAGGTCTAGGAACTATCGCGTCCATGCTTCAGCGCAGACTACCTTACCTAAGTGGGGGAGACTCGGAGCACGCCGTCTGCGGCAAAGACACTCCATCCTACGCACCGTCAGAGGCCGTACCGTGGCGGCGACCAAGCGTCTACACTTAGCATGCTGGATGGTTCGACAGCCGGAGCCGACGACGGGCATCAGCTCAGCCCCGGAATTCAGGTTCGAGTTCACACGGACCTACGACCCCAAGAAGGAGATGCCGAATTTCAGTTTTGAAGAAATCGTTGCGGCGACACGGATGGTCCAACTGAACCGGGACTAGCGCACGCAAATCGCTCGTGCATGAACGATGCAGATTTCTTGTAGTTTGGCGGGAAGGCAATAGATCAGTTTGGGTTAAATGATCAAAGAACTTATGTCCTCTCAAGGCAATTCGCCAGCCAACTTTTCTGGTGGAGATCTGTAGTTTCTTCAATGTAGAATAGTTAAGTTCAGACTGAAGAATGACTTTTGTAGATGAAATGCTCACGAATTGTTCTATAAACTAGTAGGAATTTTAGCCCACTTTTGTGTACGTATAAGACCCTTTTGTATGGAAGTACTACTGTTGTAAGAAAATACTATCAAGTATCTATTTCTCTCAATTACTAGTCGTGATTCAATCCACTTAACTGGCATCTTTTTATCCCAGACTATAGATTTTGCGTCCGCTGTCTATGCTGTAAACCATTTTTTCCTTTGTCTTGTGTTGCCTGCAAAATGGTCCTGCAGTTCAACGTGTTACAAATGTAGCTACCTTGTACTTGAAGAGGAGATGGACTACATTTTCCTGGCATCCACAGAATTGACATTGCTCATTGCCAGACCACCCTCTTTTCATGAGGTTGTCCTTGGTTATTCACAGAAATTATAAAGCACGGTATTCAACTACATCGATTCAAACTATTACACACACACTACATCAAATTCATTACCCACACATACTACATCGATTCAAACTATTACACACACATACTACATCGATTCAAACTATTACACATTTTTAGTCGATGCTAACTTCCTGCTACGCTCTCCATACTACAAATTCATTAGCCACACATACCACGGCAATTCACTAGAGCTATGTCTTCACTAGAGGGAAATCAGAACCACTAGCTCGTCCATGCCCAGTTCCCCCATCGAAACTGTGTGCGCCATCGCGAAACGGTGGTGGTCCTGTGCCATCGATCCTTCCAGGCCAACACTACAGGCGACGAGGATGCTTTCTGGCAGCCTCTTCGGGGCCCTGAATTCCATGTACCGATTCCAGAACCTCCTCCAAGTGGATGATGACCGGGTGCTTCCAGCAAAGCTGTCGCCCTACCCTGCTTGGAATCTGCACCTCGCATATCTTAAGAACGACATTAGGATCTTTCAGCCACGCCTTTACCTCGATGACCCATCTGTCGCTCGGTGGCACGATTTCCACCAGCTCACCGCCAAGGCTACTGACGACCTGCTTGAGGGCCTCCGGCTCCCAAGCATCTAATGGGAGGCCATGAAAGCCGAGTTTGGAGAAGAAACGAAGCTGCCCCAATTGATCGTCCCACCCACAGGCGCGATGCCAACGCATGAAGCTCATTTTCTCCCCGCAGCACTCGAAAGAACGGGAAGAATGCAGAACGCGCTCGGTATCTGAACTGTGCTCGAACTGGATGAAAAAATCGAATGGCAGCGCGCATACCTCAATGTTGACCTCATTTCTTCTGATCCCAAAACGAGACCTGAAAGCCGACAGCAACTCTGCCAGCGACACGGCGGGACGGATGCCCAGCACGGTGGCCATGAGAGCGTGGTCGTCGAACTGCTGTGCCAGGGCTACCATGCCTGGGGTGCGCGGCAGCACACAACTTCCCAAGGCCGGTCGCCGGCCTGGATCGCCGGACGGGATGCGCTTCGCCGTGCGAGAAGGACTAGCCAGAGGCGAGATATTAGTTTGGGGACGCGAAGCTCCAATACGGCGGACGATGCAACGACGACGGCTGCGAGCTTGGATTAGAGGTGTGGGAGGTTGACCGGACATGGCAGGGACGCAAATTAGAGCAAGTGCGAGATCTGATCTGAGACGAGCAGCCAGAGCTGACCAAATGTTATGGGGAGGGGAGTAGGGGAGAAGACCAGAGCAGAGCAAAGAAATAGATCTGGTCCACACAGGGATCTAGTCCACGCAGGGGTAAGCTAGTCCATGACCGCAAAAGATAACGGGGAATACTGACATGGCGGGCCAAGAAGAGTCGACCTAACAACGGTATTTGAGTTCAACCGCTTTTCGTCTGGTTCAAACGACCGTTTGGCCGCTAGATTTGTATTCACCCCATTTGGCCCTTCTGGACAATTGGTGATTCTACTATGGCCCCTCCGTGGGACTGATGACAACTCGGGTACTGCGGTCCGCTCACCCACCAAGTTTGGTACCGCAAACGAACATTCCCCTCCTGCACGCCTCGAGGACCCCCTCATGGCGTACTTGTCATCAATCCGATGATAGTTGGCGCCCACCGTGGGGCAAGTGAGCTTCGGATCTGCGTTCCGAGCGGAATATGCAAGAATCAGAATTGGCCAGACTATCATCATCGGTCGCATCCTCTATGCCAGCGACGTCCCTCTCATCGTTCTCGACGAGACCTGGATTCCAGATAGGGAGGCCGTGACTACTTACACCATCATGTCTTTTGGTGAGATCGATGTTTACATCGGTTTCGCTGAACCTTCCCCACCCACCCCAGCGGTGATGATAGAGGCAGAAGAAGCTTCTGGGTCCACTTTATTCACGGAGGTGGCAGAATTCCGGATCCCGGAAAACCCTAATCCCACCCATCCTGCACCTATCGTGGAGATAGTGGAGAAAGCCGAGCCTGAAGCAGATCTTACGGTGAACGTCCAATCTGGAGTGGATCTCCCTAGGGAGGCCGAATCCCAGATCGATCTTCCCTATGAGGTCGAAGTCTAGGAGGAGCAAGACAACAACTCTGGTTTTGTCTCTGCCAACACCAGAACAGATCAACCTTTCCTAAGGCACACGTTGAGGAGTATGATGCTGCATGACGCCAGCGTGGGTGAAATTCTCGATACCATCAGACGTTTCGAGGAAGCCCATGAAGAAAGCCGCAATTACCTTAGGATGCACGCATCGCACTTAGTCGGATATGTTGGATCCGGATCCGGCTCGGCCGATGCTGGAGAAAACGAAGACTCGGTGCTAGAGGCGATCATAACAAACACCGACTTACCGGAATCTTTGGATGATTCGATGAAGTCGACAGATTTTCGAAAGTTCTCCGCAGAATATGAAGAGGAGTACAACTCCAAAGCTGTAGAAGAAGGAGAAGCCATGGGCGAAGGATCCGGAGAAAACTCTCCCAAAGCATAGGATGATATGGATCTCAGAGATAATCCCGACGTCCAGATGTCCAAAAGTAATGATCAGAGCTTGACTCTAGGAAACAGACCCAAAGCCGTCTTTGCTACCAGCACTGCGAAGAAGGCAAGGAAGAACAACAACAAGAAAACTCAGGCAAAAGACCCTACGGCCGAGGAAGTAGTTTCCAAAGAATATGAAGAAGACTCGGATGGATCCCTAATCCCAGACGAGCCGAAGGAAACTCCGGTGGATGGACACATGGTTACCTCTGGTGCTTGTAAATTCATCAGAGATGCATTAACTATGCCAATCCCTAAGAGCTTACACCTGCAGAATTGGAAGATAGGGCCCAAGCTCTAGAAGCGCGTCGTCAAGTACTCCTGGATGAGGATAACAACCTCATGGAAGAAAAGAAGCGCATTGCATCTGCAGGGCAGTTCAACTCCCTGCAGCACCAGAAGACCTAGAACGGCCCCGTGTGGGCTAACAAAAATCTAGAAGTCCACAAGACCCTCTTTGAGGGAGATGATGTTGTAAAAGGAGAACCTTGACTCGATAGCAAAGGAGATCTGGTGTATGCAACACCAGTGGAAAACACCACTACAACTCGAGATATCCTGGCAAACAATCCAAACCCAGATCAAGTTCGGTTAGGCGTAAAGCTATTAATCAAGGGTCTGGAGCAATAGAAGGCCATGAAATCCGGGAGCGGAAAACTAGTCTCTAAATCCGACCAATGTCACATGGATCTAGTTTGGAATGACATTAGTCCCCGACGGGACCCGAAACAATATCACCGTCCCGACCGTCAGGAGGACAACTACTCAAGAACCAGATCTTCAGGGCAACAACACAGAGCCACACGTGACTGGAGCAATGTTGCCCTAGCCACACAGCGAGATGCAGTTGTAGCACTATTTCCGACGCAGTCTCCCCAGCGACAGTCGAATAATCGCAGGGAAGATGAAGAAGAGCGACGTCGGGAGGAGGACCAACAAAGGATGGCACCTCCTAGACATTAATCACAATGGGGGAAACGACGGACGAAGGAACGACGGACACCGTGCCGAGTCTAGCTAGCAGGGGGCTCATCGTAATCAAGACCCCGAAACCAAAATAATGACGCTTCGGATGCGGCACTCAGCTAGAAACAATCCACCTACACCACCCTCTCCACCAAGCAGCCATCATACCGGCTCTCGAGGAGGCCAAGGAGGGGGTCGTGGCAGAGGAGGTTGTGGCAGAAGCAGAAGTCTGGATCCAAGGCACCGCAGCCATGGTGAACAACCAAGACAGCGTTCTCTATCACCAAGTGACGCGAGGCACCAGATCAACTCTAACATTGAGGTGCAACGCTATGAGTCCGACAATATTTATGTGGGTCCAAAATGCTTCGGACCGTGCATTCAACAAACAAACTTCCCGGCAGGATTTGCTATCTCAAGACATATCCAACCCTATGATGGTGTGGTCCGGCCAGATACTTGGCTCCAGGATTTTTCCAAGCTTGCTGCATCGCCAAAGGCAGAAATAGCTTGGTCGCGACCCGGTATCTCCCACTTATGCTGAGGAAGACGACACGATCCTGGCTCAATGAACGTTCGGAAAACACCATCCACAATTGGTATGACATGCAAAGTGCGTTCTTTCAAAATTTTGAAGGCACATATTGGAGGCCCTGTACGGTAGGAGACCTACAGTGTTGCACCCAGAAAGCTAGAGAAACTTGCCGAGATTATCTCGTTCGATGGATCAACACCAAGACCTCCTATGAAGGAGTAAATGATCAAACCGCGATTGAAGCTTAATTGCAGGACTCCCAATTGGTTTACTACGTCACTGTTTGAAGTGCGACGAGGTCACCGATCTAGGATAGATGATAGAGACGGCGAGAAAATATGCAGACATCAATGATGATGCAGAAGGATTACTGGACGTCCTAGCTATACCATAGTCGGCAAAACAGCCGAAGTAACAAACTCAGAAGCACAAGAACACCTCGGAAGAAAAACCCAACGCGGAAACGCCAGTTGTCAATTCAACTTTTGGGTCTGGAGGACAAGGAGAGCTCGGAGCCGGCCGCGGAGGCGGCCACATATGCGGTCGTGGGACATCAAGAGTCCAAGGTAGAGGAGACTAGCAACCTAGCAAAACCTACTCTTTGGCCGACATTGCCAACGGGGGATCACTTATATGCGGTCGTGGGACATCAAGAGTCCAAGGTAGAGGAGACTAGCATCTGTGTGGGCATCACTTATATGCCAGCGGGTGCTCGTTCCACACAAATGATGAGTGTCGTTTCAATGACGACATCAAGAAAGAAGAATCCACTGGCTATAGGGCCAAGTGAAGAAAGGGAAAGAAGAATCCACCAAAAAGAAAAAGAGACCAAGGAAGATTTTGACATTGAGAAGCAGAGCCTTCAAATCCCAAGTCAGATGGAAAGAAGAACTTCCCAACAAAGAAAGACACCTATGTCACCTTCCTTGAGTAAACACACCTGTTCCGGCTGTCCCTCAATTCTTGGACTAGTCAGAAGTGAAAATCACCTTTGACCGCGCTGATCATCCGCCTAAATTGCATAGGCGAGGAAAGTACGCCTTAGTCATCAATCCACTTATTGACGGCTATGGTTTCTCCAAGACCCTCATGGACGGCGGTAGCAGCATCAACATCCTCTACATCGAAACGCTACGTCGGATGAGGATCTCGGTAACTCAGCTGAATCACAGCTCTGCGATATTTCATAGATTTGTCCCAGGAAGACAAGCAAATTCTCTAGGAGAGATCACTTTAGATGTTACTTTGGAACTCCAAAGAACTACCTGACAGAAGCACTTTCCTTCAAAGTGGTCCCATTCAAGAGCGCATATCACACTATCTTCGTCCGATCGGCTTACTGGGCTTTCATGGCTCGTCTGTGTTACATTTATAATATGATGAAAATTATAGGTCCCAAGGGCATTATCACCATCAGGGGAGACCCGAAGAAAGCACGGGAGTGTGAGGACGAAAATGTTGCCTTTGCTGAAGCCGTACTGCGTGCCCAGTAGTACCAAGAGATCAAGAAGACCATCGACCCGTCCGAGATGGCCGCGACGAAGCAGGAGGTTACAAAGCCGACTCTAGAGTTCAAGGCATCGGAAGAGATGAAGAAGACGCTGTTGAAGGATGATGCCCCTCCAAGGTGACTTAGATAGGCGTAGGTTTAGATAGCGCATAGGAAAGCTCAAGTTCCTCCAAGACAAATAAGATATCTTTGCATGGTAGCCATCTGCCATGACCGAAGTACCTAGGGAACTTGTCGAGCACTCTCTAAATGTAGAACCAAACGCTAAACCTGTCAAACAGTCCTTATGATGTTTCGGCGATGAAAAGCGAAAAGTAATAGCTAAGGAACTAGCCTGGCTCGAGTTAGCCGGATTCATAGAAGAGGTCATCCAAACTGAGTGGTCGACCAATCCTGTAATGGTCCCTAAAAAGGACACCACTGGATTAAGGCTTGTCCCAAAGATCCGTTCGCTCTGCCTAGAATTGATCAAGTTATCGACTCTACGGTAGGCTCGGAACTCCTATGTTTTCTCGACGCATATTCGGGTTATCACCAAATCTGGATGAAGGAATCAGACAAAGTCAGAACTTCATTCATAACCCCCTTCGGAACCTTCTGCTTTGTTATGATGCCCTTTAGGCTCAGGAACGCAGGAGCTATGTACCAGCGCACTATGCAGTGTTACCTCCATGATCAAATCAGATGCAATGTGCATGCATATGTGGACGACATAGCGGTGATGTCCAAAAAGAACGAAACATTAATTTCTGACTTGGAGGAAACATTCGCCAATCTATGCAAATACAACATAATGCTTAATCCGAAGAAATGCTTCTTTGGAATACCAGCCAGAAAATTATTAGGTTTCATTGTGTCTCAAAGAGGCATAGAGGTGAACTAAGAAAAAATAATGGCTATACTCAATATTTTCAGGCCGACTCGCCTAAAGGACATTCAAAGACTAACTGGTTGCATTGCTGCAGTCAGTCGGTTTGTAAGCCGGCTCGGTGAAA
Organism: Avena eriantha; assembly: GCA_910589775.1. NCBI lineage: Eukaryota > Viridiplantae > Streptophyta > Magnoliopsida > Poales > Poaceae > Avena > Avena eriantha. The sequence continues at coordinate 171,639,293 of OU342746.1, forward strand.
GAGCCGCACCACTCTACAAGCTCTTGAAAAAGACCAAACAATTTGTTTGGACTGATGAAGCTGAAGCTACACTACAAGACCTGAGAGCAGTACTCTCGTCTGCTCCTATGCTTGCAGCACCGGAACCACGCGAACCGATGTTGCTCTATCTGGCTGTGACAAATAGAGTTGTCAACATTGTTATGGTGGTGGAAAGACCGGAGGAAAAATAGGAACACTTGGTGCAGTGTCCGACTTACTACCTCAGTGAAGTCCTAACTGAATCAAAGCAGCGGTATCCGCATTATCAAAAGCTGGCTTATGGTGTTTTTTTGCATCTCAGAAGCTACGACATTACTTTCAGTAGCATCAAGTTACCATGGTGAGCATAACTCCCATGAGAGACATAATCAACAACAGCGACACCACATGACGTGTTGCAAAATGGGGAATAGAGCGTTTAGCTTTCGACATTGAGTACAAAATCTCGTACAACAATCAAATCCCAAATCCTTGCTAACTTTGTCACTGATTGGACAGAGACAACGGAAAATACGACCCTCCTAGAGTCAGAATACTGGACCTTGCATTTTGACGGGTCTAGGGCGCTCGGGGGCTTGGGGGCTAGCGTGGTGCTGAAATCACCCAAAGGAGATAAGATTTTCTATGTGTTGCAGATCCACTTCACGGCAACAAACAACATTGCCGAATATGAAGCACTGCTACATGGAATCCGGATTGCTAAGGATATCGACATCCGACGACTCATGTGTTATGGAGATTCGGATCTTGTCGTTCAACAAGGGTCGGATCACTGTAATGCAAATAAACACATGGCAGCATATAGGGCTATCGTGGATGAACTATCTAAATCGTTCGAAGGGTTTGAGGTTGAACACATCCCTCGAACAGAAAATGACGAAGCAGATGCATTATCTCGAATAGGCTCTACACGAAAGAAGGTCGCAGATGGCACTTTTTTATAGCACCTCAAAGTTCCCTCTATTGCAGGAGTTGATGACAAATATTTGACCAAATCCGACTTACCTTTTGTAGCAGTTCTGGTTGTGATTCCCAGCTGGACAAAACCCTACTTGGATTTCCTGGTAGACGGAAATTTACCCAAAGACAAGGTTCTGAGCCGGCAGATTGTCCGACGAGCAAAAACCTATACAATAATAAATGGTGAGCTCTATAAGCGGAGTGTATCTGGGGTTTTTCAGTGCTGCGTCTCTCCAGAAGAAGGAGTGGAAATCTTAAGGGAGATCCACGAAGGCGAATGCGGCCATCATGCTGTAGCAAAATCTTTAGTGGCAAAAGCTTTTAGACACGGATTTTTCTGGCTCACAACCAAGGCAGATGCCGAATGGCTAGTCAAGACATGCAAAGGCTGCCAAAAGTACGCCAAACAAGCTCATGTTCTGGCTGATCAGCTGTGAACAATTCCGATAACATGGCCCTTCGCAGTCTGGGGGTTTTACCTAGTAGGATCATTTAAACGGGCTCCAAGTGGATTTACTCACCTCTTAGTGATGGTGGATAATTTCACGAAATGGATTGAGGCTAAATCCACCAGATTTGTCGAGGATGTTATAATCCGATACGTTTATCCGCATTGTATTATCACGGACAAAAGGAGCAATTTTTCTACGGGAGAACTTGCCGAATTCTGTGATGATCAAAAAATCCGGCTTGACATTGTGTTAGTCGCGCATCCACAAGTCAATGGACAAGTCGAAAGAGCAAATGGTTTAATCCTTCAAGGCCTCAAACCAAGACTCGAAGCACCACATCGTCGTGTTGCGGGGGCTTGGGAAGACGAGTTTCTGTCTGTAATATGGAGCGTAAGAACAACTCCAAATAAGTCAACTAGATACACACCTTTCTTCTTGGTCTATGGCGCAAAAGCAGTTCTTCCTAGCGATTTAATTCATACTTCTCCCCGAGTTGCTGCGTATATCGAAGAGGATGCTAAAATTTCTCAACAAGATGATCTTGATTTAATCGAAGAAGTTTGCGTCATTGCTGAGTAGAGATCAACAACCTATCAGCAGAAGTTACGCAAGTATCATAGTGAGAGAGTCAGAAACCGGTCTTTCAATAAGGGCGATTTGGTTCTCCGGTTTGTGCATAAAAGAAAGCACAAACTTTCCCTAGTATTGGAAGGTCCTTTTTTAGTTAGTCGAGTATTGCACAATGGTTCTTACTATCTAACTGATATGCGGCCAGTCAAAGAAAGACCTGTACTAAGAAGAGAAAGAGAGCTGGAGGAAGTACATACCCGGAAGAATTAGACAGACCGTGGAATATTGCTCAACTACGTCCTTTTTATTCTTAAAATTTCTTTCTTTGCAATTATATATGTGTACATGTTCAATGAGAAATAAAGTGTTGGTTACCTCAATATTCTCTCAGAAGTTTTATATTACCATCTTATTTCTGAATGATCATGTCATAGTCGAAAGTCCCAGAATACTTGAAAGTACTTTATGCTCATGTTTGTTCTGGTTAGATTTCCAAATCTAAAAATGCTACCTTCGGGTATAAATTTAAATTTTTCTAGTTTATGCTTTGGTTCTTTATCTGATTTCTAGATGCAGGTATTTTACGAGTAGTGAATTGTTGGTACTAGAAACCAGCTTTGTTTCCAAGTTTAAACTGGTTTAGCAATTGAGCTCTGTTGCTCGACAAAGTTTCTTTGTTAAAGGTTTGCTGGCTCACGAAAGGGACAAGGGGGAAAGCCAGAAAAAGCGATAAGTATAGACAAAACAAAAGTGCTTATGTAAAATTTCAAGCACAACAAAATAAAGCCACAAGTGCTAAAAAGAAACAAAAGCATTAGTTCATGCAAACCTTAGCACTAGCAAAAATATTATACTACTTATTACAATCCGATTGTTTTAGGAGTGTCTGGCGCTCCTTGGTCTTGACTACCACATCAGCGACGTAGGCGTGTACATTTATGCTGATCTGAGTCTGCAGGCACTTCTGTATGTAGCGCTGGTATGTTGCTCCAGCATTCTTCAGTCCAAACGACATGGTGGTGTAGCAGTAGGCTCCGTAAGGAGTAATGAATGCTGTCTTTATTTGATCAGCGGGGTTCATCCGGATTTGCTGGTAGCCGGAATACGCATCCAGAAACGACAATAGCTCACAGCCGGCCGTGGAGTCGATCACTTGGTCTATCCTTGGTAGGGAGAATGGATCCTTAGGGCATGCTTTGTTGAGGCTGGTGTAGTCAACACACACGCGCCAAGCTTTGTTGAGCCGTGCACGATGTTGTACTCGCGCATGGTTGCGTTCATTCGCCGTTGGGCGGCTTCCACCTTGCCAACTTCTTCCAGGAGGCTCTAGCGAGTAGCCTAAAGCACAGCTGCAGCCGCTGCCGGGTCTGCATCGATGGGGGTGATGGGGTTGCGGAGGTGCTCGATGGATGCGGTGAGCAGGTCCTGGTTCGGGAGGCATGAGTTGGCAGTGCGGCCCTCCACATTGCGCTCTAGAGGTAGGCGGAAGTTCTCGCCCAAGCCCGCCATCATGACCTCGATGGTTCCACTAGCGACACGCGAAGCAGAGAAACTAGGAGGCACGCTAGACACGGTGACGATCTCGCGAGGAAAGGCCTCGGTGACAGTGGCGATGTAGACGCGGTGCTTGCCAAAGTGCGTGATGGAGCTACCGCTTGGGAAGGTTCCCTTGGTGAAGTAGGACGCGTTGTCGAGGACGCACTGTGCCCATGGTGGGCGCCAACTGTCGTGGTTTGGAACACGGCAGTACCATCGGGGATGGCTTGAGAGGGGACAATCAGGATGCTATCAGTGGCTACTCGCAATGGGTTGGGCATAGATACTGCAAACACAGTGATGTACCCAGGTTCGGAGCCCTCTTGGCGAGGTAAAGCTCCTACTCCTGCAAGGATCTACTATCAAAGGGGCGAACGCCCAGTACATATGCTCCTTGAGCTGTTTTCCTGGCTACTCCTTGCTAGAAGAAGAGGAACTACTCAACTTGTCCAATCTAGAGAACTTCTAACTTGTAATCGTCCACCGAGAACCCTAGCTCTACCTCCCCTTATATACTGGTTGAAGAGGCAGTTACAGGATGGGCTCTAGGATTTACTGTTTGGATTTGGGGCTTTACAAAGTGGGCCGGTTTGATGGGCCCGCATAGTAGGCCTGGGTCCAGTCAAGCCTCCAGTACAGGGGAGGACACCGCTACAGAGTCCAGCGCCCTTGCTTTACTCGTCAGCCGGCTCTTTATCCGTCAGCCGGAAGCTTTACTCGTCTGCCCTTGCTTTCCTCGGCAGCCTCCAGCTTTGGCATAGTTGTCTGGTAGCGCCGACCGGGCAAGCCAGCCTGTCCGGTCAGAAGTGCGCTCAGCAAGGAACGTCACCCCCACCATATAATGGCCAGCGGATCCGAGGCAGCCGGCTAGGAGCGGCCTCCAAGACGGTTCTTCTGGCTATCCGGCTAGACGGGCGCGGACCGGGTGGATAATTCCACCCGGCTGTGGTTCCTTGTCTTGGGTCCAGATGGCCAGAGCTCCTTGGAGCTGGCCGGTTGGTCCCATCTTGGCCTACCCGGGGGTCATCCCCCCGACATATACATTGTGGGGAGTTTTCTCTATATTGTGGTTGTACTAACATCACATACTTGTGTAGTATTTGATGTTATCACAATGTTTTGTTTGGTTAATTCCTTATATAAACCCTCTCAAAGGGATTGCCATCAATTACCAAAATGGGGGAGATTGAAAGTGCACGTGTGCCCCCATACGTGTGGTTTTGGTAATTAAAGACAATGTTTGTGGACTTATGTTTGCATCGAGTTTACTCGTAGGATTTGTCCAAAATAGAAGCTCTACCATAGTGGAGTATCAGGGAGCATTTTGCAAGTCTTCACCAAGTTAGAGAAATCAAGAAAGGTGTTCCATCATGAGGTAGACAAGATCGTCGTCATCAAGCTCAAGTCAAATATGCGCAAGGCAAAGTTATGTTCTTGATAGAGTTTCCTTCTTACCGGTCTCGCGGTGTTAGTTGTAGAGACCGGTTTAAGATAGATAGTCATAGTATCAAGAGGGGCTCCTCGAGTGACTAACTTGATCATATACTTCGGAGAGAGCTCAAACCTTTGCATAGTTGGCATCATCTTTCTTGGTTCTTATTTGGTTCTTATCCATGAGAATATTTGGATCCTGTGTTACTCTTCATGACAAGCTCAAGTTCATTGAAAATGGATTTCATATGCATTCTCTATTGCATTTTCAATATTGGAGGTTTTTTACTGGTTGTCTTTTATAGACAGGTTAAAACTTTCATCATTTGGTTCTACCCTCCCTTGATGTAATATGATGGTTCCCTGAATTATCTTATAGATCTTTTTCCCTATTTAAATGAGCCCAAGATCATCAAAATTGGAGTCCGAATGCAAAAGTTATGGTTGTTTTTGTATTGTTGTTTCTGTCAGTTTTGCCTTGACCGTAATGTCTAGGGTGAAAATGCCGGACACTCTGGTATCACGCAGAAATCTCAGATTTCAGTCGTGTGGTTGCCCTTCATATGTCCAAATCGGGTAGCACCACGAAACTGGCCGGAATATCAAGCCCGCGTGTTCCAGAGCTATAACAGTTGGATTTTGGAGGTCATATATAAGGGGACATCTTCTCCAATGGTTACCTACCCATTCTTGCAAGTTTTCCCCTGCATTGTTGACCTTCTGGAGCTTGCTATCCCTTAATCCCTCCTATGATTCTTGCATATTCTTGAGGGAACTGAAAGAGGAGATCTAGATCTACAACCCAACCAATCAATCTCTCCTCTAAGTGAGGTGAACATCTCGGGATGTAGATCTTGGAGTCTTTTGTGGATTTCCTCTCTTATTCCCCCACAAGCTTTTGTAGCTTTGGTGGAATTTGGGAGTGAAGGACTTGACCACTTCTTGTGTTCTTGCTATCATTCGGTGTATCAGTTTGAGTTCTCGCTGAGGATTCGATTGAGAAGGTTTTTACTCTTAGGTTCTTGAAACCCTAGACGGTTTAGTTGTATTGCAGGTTTGTGGATTCTTGGGGCCTCCAATTAAGTTGTGGAGCTTCCCCCAAGATTTTTTGCTGGGATCCTCCAATTGAGTTGTGGAGAAGTGCCCCAAACTTTGTGCGAGGTTATAGATTGCCACCGACAAGTGCACCAATAGTGGAGTGTGGATCGATCCCTTTCATGTGAGGTTCACCGGAGAACAATGGGAGGCCTTTTGTGGCATTGGTGGTTTGAAACCACCCCCTCTCCAAACAAGACATACTCACTTGTTGGGAGGAACTCGGTAAAACATCGTCATCTCTGCGTGCCTCCGTTATCTGTATACCCGAGCTCTTTACTTATGCACTTTACTTTGTGATTGCCTTCGTGCTTGAAGTCTTATATATTTCTATCACATAGTTGCTTGTCTTGCTTACCATAAGTTGTTGGTGCACTTAGGTGAACCATATTTTATATATGCTTTGTGCTTGACAAAGTAAACGCTAGTTTTATTTTGCCTTTGTTAAGCCCATCTCGTAAAAGTTTAAACCGCCTATTCACCCCCTCTAGGCATCATCTGTGTCCATTCACCAAGGGTTATTCGACCGTTGATGAAGATGGCAATCCTCAGAATGTTGGTGATATATGGAATTCTTGTGCCGGATACACTTGTCGCATGGCCGATGTGAACAACTATGAGAAGCCATTTTTCCAATCCGTCAAAGTTCCTCCAAGCCCCCAGCCGAAGATGATGAAATTTCCGACGATGACAAAGAGACAGAGTCCGATATCCTCATACCGGACAAAGATCAGGGTGACTTGGGTGGTAGCACCAGCGGGTCGGCAAATCCTTCACCTGCAACATAAGATTTGCAAGAAAAACTTTGGATTATTCTGAAGAAAGCTGAGTGTAATAGTTAAACTATTATTTTGTGGCACTGTTGTGTAGAACTGATGCTTACTCTTAGCATGTCTATTTTTGTTTTGTGCATGAAAATACTTCAACACTTTTTGTTCATACTCATTGTTTATCTGGCTTTCTGCCTCGTCCCTTTCGTGAGCCAACAAACCTTAAGCACGAAAACTTTGCCGAGCAACAAAGCTCAATTTCTAGACCAGTTTAAACCCGGAAACAAAGCTGGCCTCCAGTACCAACAATTCACTACTCTGAAAATACCCGCGTCCAACAATCACACAAAAACCAAAGTATAAACAGAAAATGAGACTTACACCTGAATGTAGCTTTATCTAGAATCGTAAATCTAACTAGAAACAAACATGATCATAAACTACATTCAAATATCCTGGGATTTTAGAGTATGACATGATCATTCAGAAATAAGATGGTACTTTAAAAATTCTTAGAGAAACATTGAGGGAACCAATACTTTATTTCACTTTGAACATGTACACTGATATGATTACAAAGAAAGAAAATTTAAGAATAAAAGGGACGTAGCTGAGCAATATTCCATGGATGGTCTAACTCATCCGGGTATGTACTACGTCCAGCTCTTTATCTTTTCTTAGTAGCAGGTCTTTCTTTGTATGGCATCATGTCCATTAGATAGTATGAACCATTGTGCAATGCTCTACTAACCATAAAGGGCTCTTCCCAGATTGGGGAAAGTTTGTGCTTGTTTTCTGCACTAGTCGGAGAACTAGATCGCCCTTTGTAAAAGACCGGTTTTTGACTCTCTGACTATGATACTTGCGTAGCTTCTGCTGATAGGCTGTAGATCTCTGCTCAGCAACGATGCGAACTTCCTCGAGAACATCGAGGTCATCTTGTCGAGAAACTTCGGAATCTTCTTGACGTACGCAGTGACTCAAAGAGAAAGATGGATAAGATCACTCAGAAGAACTGCCTCTACGCCGTAGACCAAGAAGAAAGGTGTATATCCAGTTGACCTATTAGGAGTAGTTCGTAAACTGCATACAACAGATGGCAATTTATCCGCCCAAGCCCTCGCATCACGATGAAGTGGTGCTTCGAGCCTAGGTCAGAGGCCTTGCACAATTAATCCATTATCCCTTTCGACTTGTCCATTGGCTTGTGGATTTGCGACTGATGCAATATCGAGTTAGATCACTTATCTTTGAAAAACTCGGCATGTTCTCCCATTGAAAAATTGATCCGGTTGTTTGTAATAATATTGTGTGGATAGCCAAATCGGATTATGACATCCTTAACGAATCTTTTGAATATATCTCCATCACAAATTTTGACAGGTTTAGCCTCAATCCATTTTGTAAACTTATCCACCACTACAAGTAGGTGCGTAAATCCACTTGGAGCCCGTTTGAATGGTCCTACCATGTCAAGCCCCCAAACCGCAAAGGGCCATATAATCAGAATTGTTCGTAGCTGAATCAGCTGGAACATAGGCTTCTTTGGCGTACTTTCGGCAGCCTTTGCACGTCTTGACCAGCCTCTCGGCATTTGCCCTTAGTTGTAAGCCAAAAAATCCATGTCGGAAAAGATTTTGCCACTAGAGATTTGGTTGCGGCGTGATGTCTGCATTTTCCGTCGTGGATTTCCCTTCGGATTTCCACTCCTTCTACTAGAGAAACCAGTGCTGAAAACACGTAGATACACTCTCCTTGTAGAGCTCACCACTGATTATTGTGGAGGATTTTGCTCGCAGACGATTTGTCGGCTCAGAACTTTGTCTTCGCGTAATTTTCTTTCTACCAAGAATTCGAGGTAGGGTTTTTCCCAGCTGGGTATTACAGCCAGAACTCCTATAAGATGTGATTCGGATTTTGTGGGATACTCCTCAACAACCTCCATGATAGAGGGAACATTAAGGTGCTCTAGAAAAGCGTCATCTGGGACATTTTTCCGTGTAGAGCCTATTCGTGATAGTGCGTCTGCTTCCTCGTTTTCGGTTCGAGGAACATGTTTATGATAGTGCGTCTGCTTCCTCGTTGACATAGGTATGATTACTCGGATGCTTATGATTCACTACCCTATACTGGGTAAAAGGCTTACAGCCCATGAAGGATTCAAAATGATAGCCCAAGGAAGCAACCGAGAAAGACTTTGATTGTATTAGGAAAGAATATCTGAACCGACAATGTATTGGTATTGTAATCACGCATCTGTAAAACCTATCCGCATACAGCTTTGAGACCTGGCCTATTACATATAGGACAGGAGAAGCCCAAGCGAGGGTATCAGAATCTCTGAGACAACTTGTAATAGTGTGATTTCCCAATATTCAGGCGACTTTGACTCCATTGTTTTCCTGACATCCAACGAAATCCCAACGTTCAATTTTCCGCAAAACCCTAAGTCCTTCACCATGGAGATTGCCGAGGTTACCCCTCGTCAATTGGCGCCGTCTGTGGGAATCCGAAACACTGGAAACATGGATTCGGCGGACCGCTCTCCATCAAGCATTAACCCGACGAAAGCAGATCCACGCCCTCCCACCCCTATATTGGTACCCGCCGATTTCAACGGCAGATCTGATCTGATCATCAAAAGTTTCCGCTTATAAGTAGAGGACCCGCAAGAATCGCACCCTTCGGCCTTGATCACATCAGAACCGCCAGTGCAAAGACCTATGCCTACGGCGGTACCAACATCTCCCATCGGATCCTCCACGGATGTCACGGCACAGATCAAAGCAGGCGAAGAAGGCGAGCAAATCGTGATAGATCTAGGGGACCTTGATGGCCTTCATGGTAATCTCTCCCTCGGGTCAGGTCCTCAGCCAACTCCACCACGTGAAGCAAACCCGACAAACTCAGAACCAGAAGAAAGCAGCGAAAACGTCGACTTCGAAGAAAGGATGTCGAAGATCTATCTAGAACTACAATCTCGGAATACTATCAGCACATCCTTTGAAGCAAAAGGTGACGCCATCGTCCCATGCATAACACGCCACCAAGTGTGCATGATCAACGGGGATACCTCAACACCACTCGACTCTAACGGTAATCCTTCCTCAACTCCGATGATATTTTATCAGATGACAATGCAGGAAACCACAATAATGGAGGAGGACCATGGAAACGAAGGAGTAACAGCTGATAATCTCATAGTCTAAGGAAGAGGCGGAGAACCGCACGAAGGAGAGAGGCAAAGACTTTGGCTACCAGAATCGGCATGGTAAAAAGAAAGGAAGCAATTTCGGGAGCAGCTCCGATGACAGTAAATGCTTCACATGAGGATCTATTAGCATACCAGTATCTGCTTCACCACAAGAAGAGAGATCTACTTAGGATGCAGAGGCAACTCGACGAAAGAAAGAGATTAGCCGATGAATCTAGCTGACGACGGGCACAGTTCAGCTCTACTCGAGGATCAGGGAACGTAACAGGAGGAGAACCACCAAGAAGGGCAACATCTCGAATGTAGGATATCCCTGAAGCAGAAAGAAGTGGACTCATCCGAGATCTCGACCTATCATTCATGTCGATTGATCAAGCAGGCATTGTGGCCGTGCAAACATATATAATCACTACTCACCCCACACCTGATGATCCGCGTGCGGCCCTCCACCGCTCCGCCCTGATGAACCTTGGCATGGTGGGAGCCTCTCTCGTGGAAGTAGAGCAAGGAATCACACGACAACCCGATAGATCCCCACACCATTACAATAGTCCTCGGCAAGTGGGACACACCCGACGATCTCGATCGCCATACCAGGTGCATCTCGTAGGACCAGAGTCGCGAAGCAACACAAGAAACGGCACCATGCAACACAGGAGCGATGGATCAAGAGATGAAAACCGCAACTAATGATATCACGATGGATACAATGAAGATGATTATGAGCTATGCAGGGCAAGCTGTTTTACGTAGCGGATACGCAAACCTCGGTACCCAAGGACTTCAAACTTCCACACGACCGCCACAAGTACGATGGCCTCTAGGAACCCGAAGCATGGTTAGTAGATTATTTGGCCACTATCAAATTACATGGAGGCTCCATAACTACCGCAATGCAAAGCCTACAACTACATCTCACCAGCGCCGCAGATCATGGCTCAGGCAGTTACCCGAAGATTCCATCGGTAGCTGGAATGACCTGGAAGATAACTTCACCCGACACTTCCATTCCAGGTTTAAACGACCAGCATTGTCGTGGTGGTGTCACGGCAGATGCCATGTATAGGCTCATGGTAGGGACTAATACTCGCTAGGGGAATCCAGGGAGGGATAGTGGAGTGATTCTCCACACAAGAACTCGTATTGATTTACTTCCAAGGTTACAAGTGCTCCTAGAGCTGTATTGGCGAGAGGAGGAAGAAGGAGCTCTCTTACTCTCATCCACAGATCTCACCTGAAACCCTAGACCACAACAGAACGTAGACAGACCAAACAGCCAACCCCTCTACAGAAGCCCTTGCCCCCCTTTTATAGGGGAGGCTCGGTTTCTGCCTAGGGCATACATGGAAGAATATGCCTCCTCCCAAAGTGGTAAGCCGACCGGGGTGCTTTTTCCCCGCGTCACACATGCCTTAGCTACGTGAGCCACTGCGGCGCCCTCGTCAGCTGACACGGGCATCGTCATGCTTGTCGGCCAGGCCCCGGTGGTCCTTTCCTGCTCGCTTCCCTCAAGCAGTGCGTACCGGGCTCCTTTTGACCAACGAGATTCCTTCCTTCTCCTAGAAGCTTGCTGTGACCCGGATCATGGTTCATCCGGCCACACCCTTCCTGCATACAGGTAAATCATACACTTCCGACTTACCGCTTAGCCGGATGAGGGCTAGTTAGGCGAACGCCCCAGGTCCGGATTACCCCGTGATTTGGCCTGCATTGAGGTGACCCGACCAGCATCTGCTTTGGCCTTGCCGTGCCTCGGCTAACATCGGCCTTTATACCCCAGCGTGACCGTACCTGGGGTATCCCCCCAACATTAGTCCCTGAAGCTGGTGTGGTCTTAGCCGCCTTGGCCGCTAAGGCCACACCAGGTTCCATTTGTGCTCCTATCGTTGTTGCCGAGTTACCTCTGTACCTCAGACAGCTTGGATTTAGGTTCCCTTCACACATTGCAAGTTTTTCACTTGCCGGCCGGGTTACCACAGCTCTATCCGAGTCTTGCTTCCTTCTCTCGTACGCTAGCCATGTGAAGGGTAATCATTATGTCGTCTTATTTTAAGGGACGGTATAGTAACCGCCACAGTAATTGTCAGTTATCACTGTGCGCAGGTCACGTCACGCCTGCCTCTTCGTTTACCGCATCAGCGCGTCATGTCACAGGACTCTCTCCGCCCTGTGGCCTTCCCTGTTGCTCCCCACTGATTGGTCCGAAGGGGTAATACACGGCCACAGCGTGTGGCCGGTCCACAGGGTGGGATCCCACTCACCCCTGATGGGAGTGGTTAAATAGCGGAGGGGTGCGTCCCTTAGGATTTTTCCCCCTCCGCACCCCTCTGCCCACTGCTATTCCTCTTCATCTTCCTCGCGACCGCGCCGCCGCCAGCCAGCACTGCCAAAAAACAGCGTCGCCGCCGCACTTCTCCGTTGCGCCTCTGCGTCATCGTCACTGCGACGCAAATCTCCCGCTATGGGTCCTCGTCAATCCAAGCCACTGTCCCCCGCCGCCTCTAGCTCCAGCGAGGGCTTCGAGGAGCAGATGGCAGAAGAAGAACTCGCCATTGCTGAACAGGAGATGGAGGAGACGCTGCTGCTGCGGACCGCGGCGCGTGGGCTGGCTCCTGGGTCTGCCAGGACGATCTGGATTGGCTCTACCGGACCAGACGCATCCCCGCCGGCGTCGCCGCTCGCCTCGCCTCCGCCGAGCTAAGCTCCTTCACCCAATCCCGGGGAGTTTGTTGTGGTTCCTGTCTCACTTTCCAGCGGGGCTTTTGGACTGCCGGTGAGCGATTTCTTCCACGATTGGCTCAGTACCTACCATCTCCAGCCGCACCTCTTCACAGCCAATGCCATTACCTCTCTCTGCCTTCGCTTCTACGATCGAAGGCTACGCCGGATTATGGCCCACAAAGGAGCTGTGGATCCGGTTTTTCGCCCTTCGTCGCAACGTTATTCCCGACATTCACATTGATCCAGAGGACAAGCGGATCACTCAGTTCGGAGCGGCCTCCATCTCACCCCGGAGGTTCTCTGTTTTCCCCGGGTCACAGGGCTAGAATCCGTCAAAGGTTGGGCCCAGACGTTCTTTTACGTCCGGAACACGTGCACCGAAGATTTGATCCGGTTTGCTCCCCTATACACCGGGTCCACCGAACACGATCTGTGGGACGCCATTCCGAGGAAACCTACGGCCCTGGCCAACCAAGTGAACAAAAGGTTCGCGGAGCTGAAGGAGCTCGGGTTGCGCAACGAGGATGCAATGATCACTTTCGTGCGCAACCGAATCTTCCCCTCTCCAGAAGCGCACCCACAAGGTGTGCCATATGAGCTATGGCCGCGATCCCAAACCGGACTTCATCTTTCGAACTGAACACACACGGAGATTTTTCGCCGGTTAAGGCTCTCTCTTCACCACTCACAAAGACTTCTCCTCTGACTGGACTGGGGGGATTGAGCATTTTTGCCGTGACCGGCTTCCTCCCGCGGTAAGTTTCATGTTGCGAACTTACCCCAGACTGATCACGTGTCTGTTATTGTTGCATTTTGACTCGTTTTTTTACTCTTTTCCCCAGCTATTCCTTCAGTAGACGCTCGAGGACGGCACCGATCCGACCCTTAAGTGGGCACTGGATCGGGCGACTTCGGACGAGGAGGAGCCGGATCAAGAGATGTTTCTCCCCATGACCGACGGCACGAAACGACCCACGGGTAACTTCTCTTCTGCTAGAGATTGGCCCGATGATGAAGATTACTCGAATATCGAGATAATTGAACCCTTTGAGGCTGTCCCCCTTTCTTTTGCTTTTCCTCCATCAGGTCACCCTGGTGGTCATATCCACGAGGATCCTCCCCTCGCTACGGACGAGCCAGTTTTGGTGGCGCCGAAGAAAAAGCGCGGGGCTTCCTCAAGCTCTTCCTCTAGACCTTCCCAGCCCATTAAAAGGCGAAAGAAGGCCCAGCACGAAGGGCTCGGAAACCTAGGGCAACCGAAACCTTGGATGCGTAAGTCCTTTCTTTTGTAACTCGTTCTTCCTTACTTCGTCGTAATTTTTCTTCTGACGTTACTTGATTTCACAGGGCTCCGGTGGAGGTCCCTCAAAGTGGATCCAGTATCTCATCACCTCTCCGGGCCAGCCCTTCACCCTGTCGTGACGACGAGTCACGTCCGCTGAGCCCTATTCCGGAGAGCTCTGCGGCTGCTCCGGGTCATCCTGGAGCGAGGGGAGCAACGGCACCCACCACCTCGGCATCGCCACAACCAGCAACCACTAAGGCTACTCCGGCCCCAACACCAATTCCCGTACCAGCAGCCAAACTAGCACCATCTCCAACTCCGGCATCAGCACCCACTCTGGCTCCAAAAACATCAGCACCGGCACCAAGTCCAGCAACGAGAGTACCAGCGCCCAGTTCCTCTGCGTCTTCCGAATCCTCTAAACCTCGGCAGGGGAAAACCGCTGCTATGGCTTCTTCTTCCCAGCAAGCCAAGGGAAAGAAGATTCAAGACGCTGCCAAGCCCAGTGCTGCCGAGCCTGGGCAACACACCCTTGAGTCAATGCTACCCAAGAAGACATCAGCGGCAAAGGAGGCGCCTGCCAAGCCAACCGAAGCCCAGCAGTTGGTTTTGCACACCAGCCCCGCCCTTGCCTCGGTGGACAGGAAGGAAGCACATGCTAAGGGTTTGGTGATGCCTCATATGTCCACAGGTGAATGGTACACACCCCGATCCTGATGGAGTTTGTCATGAACTGGAACAAGGCCGAGGTAGTCCATGATTCTGATCAGGTGAATACCGCCGCCAAGGCCATTAACCTTGCTGGACGAATGATGGAGGTACGTCGTTTCTTCTTTGCAATTGTAGATAATAACCATTAGTCCCCGAGCCTCCGGGGGAGTAACTTGTTACTCGGCCGGATGCTCTTTTATAGAACTAACGTAGCTCTATGATAACTTCAAACATGCACACGCCTAGAGCCGGGTTAAGTTCCACTTGGCCCGGATTTTAGTACACTTCGAACATCCACACACCTAGAGCCGGGTTAAGTTCCACTTGGCCGGGATTTTACTACACTTCGAACATGCACACACCTAGAGCCGGGTTAAGTTCCACTTGGCCCGGATTTTAGTACACTTCGAACATGCACACACCTAGAGCCGGGTTAAGTTCCACTTGGCCGGGATTTTACTACACTTCGAACATGCACACACCTAGAGCCGGGTTAAGTTCCACTTGGCCCGGATTTTACTACACTTCGAACATGCACACACCTAGAGCCGGTTAAGTTCCACTTGGCCCGGATTTTAGTACACTTCGAACATGCACACACCTAGAGCCGGGTTAAGTTCCACTTGGCCCGGATTTTACTACACTTCGAACATGCACACACCTAGAGCCGGGTTAAGTTCCACTTGGCCCGGATTTTAGTACAGTTCGAACATGCACACACCTAGAGCCGGGTTAACTTCCACTTGGCCCGGATTTTGGTACACTTCGAACATGCACACACCTAGAGCCGGGTTAAGTTCCACTTGGCCCGGATTTTAGTACACTTCGAACATGCACACACCTAGAGCGGGTTAAGTTCCACTTGGCCCGGATTTTGGTACACTTCGAACATGCACACAGCTAGAGCCGGGTTAAGTTCCACTTGGCCCGGATTTTAGTACACTTCAAAAATTGACTTAAGTTTATGTATCTCTTTTAGGTGACCCCCAACCGCCGAAGTGCTGAATTCCAGCGCTTGTTGGATACGCACAAAAATCTTCGCATGAAATAGGCCGCACTTATCGCGGAGTACGAGAAAAGGGGTAAATTTCTTTCTTTAACGCTAACGCTCCTTCATTTCCCTTCCACTTCATTTGCCGAACTGATCTGATTGTTCGGTTACCGCAGCTGGGGTGGAAGCTGAAAATAAAATAATGCGGAAGAACCTGGAGCAGATCAAGGGTACGTCCTTCTTGTCTGTCTTTATCGTGGTTTCCATCGGCTTTCCTCCTTGGGTCGGCAAACATTTATTCCTCGGCGCTGCCGGGCCAACGCACTATTTCAGCATTGCTTGAAGATAGTGTGCCTGTGCCTGACGTGATGCTACATTTTTTCGAACAAGCAGGGCAGCACCAAGCCGAACTGAAGAAGAAAGATGATGAGCTCGCCCTCCTCCGGACCAAAGATGATGAGATAGCCAAGCTCAAAGCTGAAATGGCTAAGATGAAGGCGCAACACCAAACCGAGCTGAAAAAGGCTGGCCAGGACTACACCGAAGAACGCGAGCGCCTCAAGCTCCAAAATGCTAAGGACCGTGAATCCAGGGAGGGATAGTGGAGTGATTCTCCACACAAGAACTCGTATTGATTTACTTCCAAGGTTACAAGTGCTCCTAGAGCTGTATTGGCGAGAGGAGGAAGAAGGAGCTCTCGTACTATCACCCACAGATCTCACCTAAAACCCTAGACCACAACAGAAACGTAGACAGACCAAACAACCAACCCCTTCTACAGAAGCCCTTGCCCCCCTTTTATAGGGAGGCTCGGTTTCTGCCTAGGGCATACGTGGAGGCATATTCCTAAGAATATGCCTCCTCCCAAAGTGGTAAGCCGACCGGGGTGCTTTTTCCCCCGCGTCACACATGCCTTAGCTACGTGAGCCACTGCGGCGCCCTCGTCAGCTGACACGGGCGTCGTCATGCTTGTCGGCCACGCCCCGGTGGTCCTGTCCTTGCTCGCTTCGCTCAGCAGTGCGTACCGGGGCTCCTTTTGACCAATGAGATTCCTTCCTTCTCCTAGAAGCTTGCTGTGACCCGGATGATGGTTCATCCGGCCACACCCTTTCCTGCATACAGGTAAATCATACACTTCCGACTTACCGCTTAAGCCGGATGAGGGCTAGTTAGGCGAACGCCCCCAGGTCCGTATTACCCCGTGATTCGGCCTGCCTTGAGGTGACCCAGCCAGCATCTGCTTTGGCCTTGCCGTGCCTCGGCTAACTCGGCCTTTATACCCCGGCGTGACCCTACCTGGGGGTATCCCCCCAACAAGCATCCTCGGAGTAGTTGCGAGCCTGCAAACAAAAATCTGGGGAATCAATAAGGGGCATGTTCGTCCGCGGTACTAAAGTTCACAGGCCAGCGCATGGCGGTACCTAAGTTGCCTGAAATTGCCGTGTTTCGAAATGTTGGGCCGCCAACTACTCACAGGGGACATTTCGAGGCAAACTCATCTCACCCCTGCCAAATTCAAAAATTCCGTTAAACTGCCCCGTGAAGTAGACGGTCAGGACCCTCATGTCGGTCATCCATCCGTGACGCGAGCGCCAACGCGGCAACCTCTTAGGAAAATTGAGTAACTAAGTGGATTGGATGCGTTGACCAATTTCACAAATCTATTCCCACCTTTCCCCTAACACAGGCGGCATTGGAATCCACCCTCGAGGCAGGACGATCCCTTCGGACATTTGACTTCTGGTGCCAAGTTGCTGCGCCCAGTCGCTGATCCCGAGCTCCAATGGCGCATGCCGTAGCCGCCGTTGCGAGGCTCTAACCCGCCTCAGCCGCCGACGAGCCGAGCAGCTCGGAGGATGGCAGATCCTACTACCAAGGAAGAAGAAGTTCTGGCCACAAGCGGGTGAGTTACCATTCTCTTTGCTATTCGCACTATTTATAACTGCTAGCTGGCTACTGAACTTAAAAGTGTTTGTTAGCCCAACGCTGATAAACATATTTTGTCCACAGTTTTCTATCAAGTGGGATCTCCGCGGACCATCCTTACCTGGTTACGATAGTCCTCTTCAGGTACGACTCTAAGGGCAAGTGGTATGGACACCATTGTATCACGATGGAAGAAGCGCCTGCGCAAATCTGCACTATATCTGGTATGGTTGCTGCTCTGCGTAATCATGATAAATTATACCGAAGCAGACTACAAAGTTCAGATTCATGGATGAACATGGCATCATGGTTCCTCTAACATGTGACAGTCAGCTAATTGGATTGATGAAAAGGTATGCTTCGGCTTGCATGTTTGAGCTGAATTGTGATGTACTGGATGTGGAAGCTGCTGCAACTGGGAGTCGCCCTTCTATTCTTGGACAGGGTGGTTGCTCGAACCCAATTAGCTCCTGGTAAGCAAAAGTCTCTTGGGGTTCGCATGTTTGTGCTGAATTGTAATTTTTTGTTTTATTTACTCTGTAGATATTGGGCAGTTATGCAATAGTCTAGTTTCTTTGATAGGAAGCACCGCAAGGTTAGAAACATGACTGTCGGGTCAAACATTTTGCTGCCCAAAGAAATTAAAAACGAGTGGAAAGATGATGCTGGACACAATTCTACTGGCCATTGTCACGGTGATGCAGAGTACGTGAAGCTAAGAAAATTGGCACCGAGGAAGAGGAAGAAGGCAGGAAATGAAGAAGCCTGTCGACGTGAAGGCTTGGCACCCAGCCTGCGGAAGAAGGCTGCTGGCAATGAAGATGCATAGTAATGTGTTGAACTTGAACCTATATATGTAATTCTGTTAAATTCTGGAGCTCTATGTGTGGCACGTTGTTGGGCGAAACAATCTACCCAGGTTCTCTGAGTAAAATGTACCGCGACTTAGGGTTTGGAAACGCCCGAGTCAGTAGTTGAATCCGAAATTGTGATTGTGCCACTACTATCTGAAAACACGCGGCACCGGTTCCACGATTGCTGAGGGGCATTAGGTCTCCAAATACGACAGAATGTAAGTGGCACAGAAATAAATTATTTAAGCTGCTACACTCCACGAAGCAGCAACTTATTTTAGCTGCTGCACACAACGACATGGCAACATAAACAACAAGGGAACCGATAATGCCCAGATGAGGAGGAAACCGGTACCACTTTCTAGCCTAATCTTCAGCCCGTCTATCTCACCGCCTCTCTGCTCCTGCATCCCCTGTATCTGGAGAAGCTCCCGGATCTCCAATAACCGGGTGTACGTGCTTCCACTTCATAAATTGTGGTTGTGCCATTTGCATGCGGCACATTCCACATAGATTACGTTTAAACAGACCACCAATGTCAGAATACACTAGTAGAAAAGGGGTTTTTGGTCCATGGTCACGTTCCCAATCTGGGACAGGGATCTAAATCGAGGCAGAAATTGATCTAAATCACAATTCTTCCAAAATTAATCGGGACAGAGATCTAAATCGAGGCATTTCATTAATTCAACCACATATTCTTCTAAAAAAGGTGCGATTTCACATCCTACATTAATTCAAACACTAGTCAACAATTTCACTTCCGCTACCGCTGTCCTCCGAGCCGTCGGCTTCCTCGTCGTCGTCGGACGGAACCTCCATGATTTCCGCATTGTTCGCGAGACAGAGCACCTCTTCGCGGCAAGCGGCAGCGATGATGGTGTACTTGGTCCGTCCAGGGACGGACCAGAACCTCTCTCCTCCTTCTCTCGGTTGTAGAGATCCAAGTGCACCACGCGCCCGTAAACGATGCGGTTGCCAATCTTGGCCTTCCACTCCTTGAATAGCGCTGGCTAGTAAGGGTTGGCTGCTGCCGCGTATCGGGGCAGCGCCCTCTTCCACGTGGGCATCTGGCGGCGGCGCGTCGCGATTTCACTCTCCATCGCGGCTCTGCCGGGGACGGGAGTGGAGCCACTGACACCCCCGCATAGCTGCATGCCGCCATGCCGCAGGCACGTCGCGGCCCCGCGGCGCGAGCGATGTCGAAGTGTGCGAAAATCACCGCCTCGTAGAAGTTCAGCACGGGCATCTCCATGGCGGCACTGTGGAGATTGGAGAGGGAGTGAGGGGATGGACGATGAAGCGACGACGTGGTGGAGATTGAAGAGGGAAAGGGGATTGGCGACGAAGCGACGCATTGTGGCGCCTCCTACTTGTACACGAGGATGACGAAGCGATGAGCGGAATATCCGAGGGGCACTGGTCAGAAAAAAGGAAGTAATGCAGGTTGAGAAAGATTAACGAGAGACCATTTTTTTCCTCCCAGGACTCCGGGGCCAAAAGTTCAGACCGCTATGTCAACAAGTACAACTATTACAACTTAAAGGGCTCGGAGCTCAAGCTAAATAGAACTACTAGTTATCACACATCTCCTTGATCTCCTAATCTTAGCCCGATGCGCATCTTCCTACGAGAGCAAGGATCGAACCGTCTGCTCCTTCCTTTTAGCATCTTCCTTGCACAGCTTGAATTGTTTCTCTGCATTTTTCCTCAGGCACTTGTCAATACTCGTAGTTGTGAACTGCAGGACTTTGGCTTGGTGAAGATCATTCCTTGCTTGAGTCAGTTCTTGCTCTGCTTTAGCCTTCAGGGCCAACGCCACGTCCCTCTCCTTCTCGACTTTGCTAACCTTGTCTTCCACCCACCTGAGATCTTGCTTATGCTTAGTCGTGTCAACTGGTTCCCATAGCCTCATCATAACACTGCTAAGAAGTGAGCTGAATGCGGATTCTTTCAACTCAACAGTCATTTCCCATATTTTGTCCAGCGTTTTCTGCATCGATTTGGGCCACTCTGGATCTACCCATTTGACAACACCGCAACTTTCGCCTCGCATCATTGCATGATGTCCTTGACACCGTAGAAACCTCCTGCCTGTGTTTCATCCTTTCGAACGCTACAAATTTAGCGGGCACATATCCATGTTCACATACCAGAGGACTGTCATCATCTGCTAAACCGTGATAGTTGGCGTCATACATCGTCTGGTTGGCCTAACAACATACGCGCATGAGTAACAGAGTATATGGCTCAAAAAATAGATAACTGGCCACGGATGATAGAGATAGAGATGAGACGACTCACATCGAAATCACCATCCCTGTCGTCACGACGCATTTCCTCGCCGTCTCCCCTTGAACCAAGGCGAGAGGGGAGGGGGTGCTGGGCCACGCAGAGATAAACAAAAAACTTTTTCCCTAACGCGGTACTCCCAAGATCCAGCTCAGATAATAGGCCACGAGATTACCACTAGACGCGTAGATGCGGAAGTTGATGCAGCATGTCGAAGTAGTGTCGAATGATCCCACGGACAGCCCTCCGAATCCCACGGATAGCTACACCGGATCCCACGAACTCCTTCGCCAGATCCCCACGAGTTTCTGTCTCCGACGCCGCACGTGCAACGCCTCTACCGGTATCCACACATACAGGATGGAGCTTCGGACAGAGGGTTGCTAGATCCTGTCTAGCCCAAAATGGAAGTGGAGAAAGTGACGGCTAGGTTAGGGACTATCCCTTGTCACTCCACTTATATACACTCCTAGTTGGGCTCAACGCTTGAGGCCCATCTAGGCCGTATTCCAATCTCCACATCGATCTAATCCATATGGGCTCCTTACCCTTAAGTGTGTGACCCTGTAGGTTCACGTACACCTGGACACGACATGAGCTACTCCTCCAAGTATCCCATCATGGCTTTGAGTCCAACTCACTCCCATGAACACTCGGTCTCAAGTCGATAGATGGTAGCGGCCTCTAGCAATACGTGCCAACTCCCAAGTGTCGTAAAGTCAGAAGACGAACCTTCAATGTGACTTTCGTCCAAGTCCCTTTGCCTCACGATATATCTGTTAAGCTATAGGCGAGTAGTTTCCATCCCTTTAATAGCTTAACTATCTT